>WUQG02289716.1:0-19564 GCA_011317285.2 Androctonus mauritanicus | reverse complement strand
CGAATAGTGGCGATAATGTCTAATGTTTTTTGTGGCTAAGTCTCTACTCGCCTACTTTGTTTCGGAGGGCATTATCGGCAGATAATGCCCTCCGAAACAAAGTAGCAAGTAGAGACTTAGCGCGCAAAAGAGTTTTTGAAACATGGGAAGGGTAAGAATTAGGATTTCTCGTTCGGTTTCGTTTAAGTTCGGTCAAACGAATCGTACATAACCTAAAATTTAAACAGGTACTAGAAAATGCTGTCTATTTTCAATAAGTTTATTGTCGAGTATCAAATTGTTTAACATCAAGACGATGTGATGAAGTATCGTTTTTTAATTTTCCATTAAAAGATGTCAATAAGTAATTTATTTTTATTTTTTTAAATTAAATTTTTTTTTATATTTTAAATTGCTTCATTGTGCATGCACAATTATTTGACTATTTTCTGTTTTGTAAAAAGTAAAACATTTAATTAGAATTTAATATTTTGTTTTTATAAGATAAAATGCGAGCCCTTTGTTAAAATTCCCACTCACCACTGTATATATAGCCACCACTGTAACTCACCACTCTTTATATATATTTGTAAAATATCAAAAGTTCGATCGAGTATAAAAACTTAACTGAATGAAAAATAGATTTGTTCATCAAAAAATAAATTATCGTTAAAAATCAATTTATATTGCATCACGAAAGGAAACAACAAAAATTATTTTCGAAAGCATTATATAAATATAAATATAAGAGACGTGTGTAAAAATTTTATTTTTATATATCGATGCTTAATTATTAAATTCTATTTACTATTTATTTATTCGAATATATATATATATATACTGAAAAAAATTAATTACATATTTTTAAGTTAAAAAGAAAATAATAAAATAAAAAGATAATGCAAGAACTTTTACATAACATAAATTATTAATGAACTGATTAATAAGCCAAATATTTATCAGCTGATGTTATGGGTAATAAATATTTTTTTAGGTAATCAATAAAAACATGAAGAACTTTAACAATATAAAAAAAAATGATTTAAAGTTTAATATATATATATACTGTAAATTATGTTTAAATCGATAAATTTAACACCTATACTGCATCTAGTTTTAACCTTTGATTTAGTATTATTAAGATTATTTATTAAAAAAAAAAAAAAAATTATGAAATAAAATCAAACCAGTTACAGAAATTTTATTAAAATTTATATATCAAAATTTTATAAATTTTGTAATACCTGGATAAAATTTCATAAATGGAGTTTATTTATTTAGTTATGTAATATAAAAATACATTCCAGAGAAATTATGTAAATATGATTCTTACAAAAACTTTCGGAATATAAACACGTTTATATATATATATATATATTTTTTTTTTTTGAAAAGTATCTCTAAAAATTCTATATTTCTTTTTTTATAGAATGTGCTCTGTAACTTCTTTTAAAAAGATGTGGAAGAATGGAAAATACTTTTATAGAAAAAAAATAAATAAATATATTTTAAAAGTAATACTGTAACGTGAAATCAAAGCGATTTTTTATAAACTTACTGAATTTTTATAATATATATATATGCATATGAAGACGAACTTTAAAATACAGCAATTCTATACGATTAACAGAAGTATAATACTTCCAAATATAGTGAAAATAACTTGAACAAATTTAAAAGCTAATAATTAAAAAAAAAAAAAAAAAAACATAATAATAAATTTTGAAGTTTCTGTATTGAAAACAAAATTTTTATTATTATTATTTAATTAAATTTTCTGTGATCAACAAATGTATAAATGTCGAAAGTATTGGTAAGTAAAACTAGTTTATTATATATAAAATTCATTGAAATATTTTTTATTGACGATAAATACGAGTTCATAAATTTAAATGAATGTTTAATTTTCTCTCCATTTCATTTTACAATGAAAGAAAAAAAAATTCAAATTTTTTTCTTTCATTGTCACTAAACTTTCTTCCTCCGAAAAATGAGTTTGCAATAGAACATAAAGATAGATAAAGCAAAATATTTCTATTAAATTTCTAAACAGGAATATATATATATATATATATATATAAAAGAAAGAAAGGAAGGAAAGAGGTATCCTTTCTGTTATCTAACATTCAATAAACACTTTTTGATGTAATCCAACAGTTGAGATAAAATTTCCAATTCAATAGAAACGAAGATATCAAAATAGGACAATGTGTATCAATTCAGGTTGAGTTCATGTATTGGAAAAGAGGGAGAGAGAGAGAGAAAAAGAGAGAGATGGTCGTCCTTTACACCAAGAATTGGATAAAAGATAAGCTATAATCTTCTTCCAATTAAGTGTCCAAGCAAATGAGCGTGTGAGTTTATCTCTCTTTGTCTTTTACAAACTGTCATTTCGGTCATAGGTGCTCGGCAATTATTGGCTTTGCTAAACCCATTGGTAGATTCTGGAAAGGTTCCAAACCCTTTACATTTAAATATCCATGTAAGTATTGATAAAATTCCAAGTAAGTAGCAATTAATATTATAATTGAGATGATCCTTTCATTACACTTTAGCGTCAGTTAGGCAAATTATAAAAGCGTAAAGAACAGCAAATTCCATGTAACTTTAAAAAGTAGTTGTTGACGCCATCTGTCGTTTGGTAAAATAATTAAATTCAGTTCTCGATATTAATATTATTGATTTAAAGATTTTTTTTAATATTAAATTTAATTATAATGGAAGACGAATTTCATGCATATAAATTAAAAATTAAGATATATAATATATATATATATATGTTTACTTATATCCTACAATGTTTTAAAGAATAGATCTGTCTATATTACAAAATAAAATATATGAATATGTTCACATTTTAATTATTAGAACGTGAAAAAAAGCAATAAATTTTGTTATTAAATTAGTATAGGTTGTTTATTAAATCAAAAAAAAGAAATTAACTTAATGAATTTTCGATCTGTGCAAAATCGAATATTTTTCACTTGCATAGTTTGCAAGTGAATGATGTACATAGAAAGACACTACATTACAAATGGATGTCCGAAAATAAAACTAGTTTAATTTTTTATTCTTTCGATACATCTCGAGTTTTTTTCTCTATAGATTTTTTTCTTTCAATCGCTCAAACTTGAAAGATGGAGACAATTTTATTTTATTTTATTTTATTTTTGTTTATTTGACACATGACCCAACGATAATTTATCTCAATAAATCTACACGATTATTATTCTATATCCGTTTATTATCTGACACCCAGTAAACAATGGATAATTTTCTTTGATTGATAAAAAAGATTTTTTTTTTTTTTTGATAGAACGATACCGAAGTAATTAATAACGAAAGATAATTATACATCAAAATTTTACTAGATTGGTTTTCATTCTATCGTTTATTTGATATAAGATAAGAGCGGTTAAGAAAAATTTCGACAGTCGACAGAAAAAACATTTGTACAATGGAGTATTTGGCACTAGTGACCGGACTGCCAGAGGAAAATTTTATGATAGTAAACACTATGTCGAAAAATATTGATACTGCTGCACCTAAGAAAGAGAGAGAGAGTTCAGTCGAACTTAAATGTTAAATTTTGAAAATTCATTCTTTATTGTTATCGATAATCTTATTTATTAATGCAAAACATTCTCCAAAATTCAAGTACTGTGCGTAAATTTTTAATTATTTAAATCAGTGGTTTTAAATCTGTGCTTTCCTTTTTTTGCATTTTCAGAACAGTCTGATTTTATAAATACTTCCTACTTTATAATTTAATACCACAAAACAATATAACCATATTTTGTATAAATAAAATTCTTATATGTAAAAATATATATATATATTTATTTATTTATGATGTAATAATTTTTAATACAGGTAAACAAATCTTACAGATAAAAACGAAAAATAGAATGCATGTTTAATACAACATAATATTTAATTAATGCGATTGGTGGGCTTGTTTTTTGTGGCACAGATTCTCTCGAATCGGGGTGTCATTGAAGATATTGTTACTCGCAGTTCTCTTTCAATCACTAGAAGTGATCAATATTTTGTCTTCAAAACAGCTACAGCAGAAAGTTTCTGGATATATGGACATACAGGTATGTATTTATAACACTTTTACTGATTCATTTTTGTTTCGACACCAATTTGAATTTATATTTTGCTCTGTATGTCTCAAAAATGATTTTTTTTGTTAATTCTTGCTCGTCCCTTTGCCATAGACTAGCGCCCATAGCTTGAAAATTCTGATTTATATAATTTAATTTTAATAACTTAGATCAAACATAATATTATTTTTTTAAAACAATTTCCGAATATTTAACATGAAGCAATGCCGATGAAATTTCTTATTCGCTCTTCTTGCTTCCTGAATAATTTTATTATTTTCGTTTATAAATAAGAAGAAAAAAATTGGATAGTGTTTTTTTATATATATATTATTAAATTATTTTCGTGCATAATCTGCATTTATTCACGAAGAAGTATATGATTTCGTTTGATATTAACCATTTTGCTATTTTTTAAAAAATTGAATAATATATTTAATATTTCATGCTGCATTATATACGATGTTATCTTCTATTACATGACACGTTTGAAATGGCTTGCTATTTCTAGAAACCATATACGTGGAAAAGAAATTCAGATCGAAGTTTTTACAACTACCTTGTCAGATGTAACTGAGAGATATGTGTCCCACCTGTCGTCGAAACATTTTTATTTGCAAGTATTCACCAAGACGTGAAACTGAAAAACAGTTTTCTCGTTTTAAGATAAAGAGGAAATATTTTTTTGAATAATTTATTTGCATATTACAATATTTTATATATATATATATATATATATATATAATACGTGCATAATGTATTTACACTTTTACGTAGGTTTCGGATATGATAGCCATCTGAAGCGTTGCAATATTTGTTTATGCTCCTATGACAATGCTGTAATTCCCTGAAATGATTCAAACATTTTTGGGCTTTTTTTGTATTATTTAATACAAATATTATGTAAATAAATATATAAATTATAAAAATATCGATAGGAGAGTCTATAATTTAATGAAAATATTTGTTTCTGAGCATCTCTGAACAGTAGCGTACCTACAGCTATCGAGGGCTGGACGGAAGTCTCCCTGGGGCTTCCTAATTGGAATGATCTCCATATAAAATGTCAACATAAATTTATAATTAACATTTATTTAATCAAAATTAAATAGTTAAAATGATTTAGTTTGCAACAGTATTTTGACACACGTTTACCCACCACTTTCTGCACATAGAGTCATATCTACCACCCGAGCTGCAACATGAGGGAGGGCGCATGGCTAAAGGGGTGGAAAACTGCTCATATCTTATAAAATTATAGAATCAGCGCGTCTAACATAAACTGTAAACATAAGCATGGCACATTTATACGAAATCATTCTTCCAGCATACAAAGTCCACTTTTATATTCCTACATATAGGTACATATACTTAAAACTTAAGGTACTTCGGAGGCCCCTGATCAGAGACCCGTCCCCTCCGCCCCCCTTGATACGCCATTGTCTCTGAATCTATTTTGATAATTTTCGTTATGATACCAATGTAAATGAATGGATGGATATGTGTGACTAACTCAAAACATTGCTCATCTTCAAAGTAATAAAATTTTATATTTAAATAAGTATCTTATAAAGTGATACGTAATTAGAGAGCGATAATTGCATGAATAATACTAATTTATAATTAAAAACCATTAAATAAGTTCAATATTTAATTAAACAGAATCATTATTTATTTAATTAATTTTTTATCCATATAACAAATATTCGAGTAAGTGTTTTAATACAATAATAAGTTGCTCATACTAGAATTGAAACAAATTATATTTTTATTCGGAGAAAGGAGATAAAAAATCAATACAGTCTTGCTTCCATGATCTATATAATAAAAGAATATATTGCATTATAATATAATATATTCTTTTATAAACAAGAACTGTGAGATCTTCATTGATAAATTATTCAATATAGAATTAAGAAGAATCTTGTCTGGAGTTATTAAATTAGATTAAACCAGTGATAACTTGTTCTGACACTTGTATTATTTATTACTGTTAGAATTCCAATTATTGCATAACAAATTAATGCAATAATCGAAACACATTTAATTTCTAATTTCAGTACTATATATATGTTTTATGTATTTTTTTTTTTTTTTTTCAAAAGTTCACATTTGTATAAATGGTTTACTAATTCTTTACTGGTGGTCTATGAAAAAATTCTTTAAAACAGTTCTTTGAGATGGTATATCTTTAGTAAAAAGAATTAAAATACTGTTAAAAATAATTATTTTCGAATATCTATAAATTTTTACAAAATCTGAAAGTATTAAAGAGTTACCGAAAGAATTATTATATAGACTATAGACTTTCCTTTGATTTATAAGTTCGGTTTACGTCAAATAAAAATGAATATTCTGTTTTTCATATAGAAATTTATATTTAGAATAATTTTATAGAAGTTTATTTTGTTTTTTTCTTAAATTCGATTTATAAAGATCTACCCATTTTTCATATACGGGCATAATAAATGAAAGGAGTAAGATAAGTTGTCTTTCTTTCGTTTCCGTGTGAAGACGAGTAAAAGAAGGAAGAGGAGTAAAAAAAGAACAGATAGTGGAGGAAAAAATATATGAAACTAAAAAAAAGAACTCGTAAAAAAGAATACCAATAAAAAAACTCACTGTTTATAAATCTTTTGTTTTCTTTAAAGCACTGAATGATCTAAATCTATCTATATATATATATATATATCAGAAATATTTAGCTGTAACTTCAATCCAAACATTAATCTACGAAACGATCTTTGAATAATGCTATTTGATAAATATAATGACAATTTTGTGCATTTATGAAAGACTAGACATTTGTCATATCTGCAATAAATATCTATATAATGCTATTATGATTTTGTTTCTTCTACGTGGAATACCGTTTTAGATGATTTTCTTGATGATCGTTTACGGTTGTAAACAACTCATCCTTCTCGATTGTTAAGAGAACAAGCAATTTATGTCGTTGCAAGTTTTCGGCGGAACATATTTTTCGTATATTTTCCCTACTAATAGGCTTATTATTTTTGAATTATTAACCACTGGTGTAATTATGTTTTGAGCTTGTAAATAAAAAGATATTTATTTTCGACTACGTACAGGCGATAATTTTCGTAACCTGTCTAAGCAAAGAAATATAACAGATATCTTAGAACAAAAAAAAAAAAAAAAAAAAAAAGAAAACACTTACATCAACGTTATTGCTTGTATATAATATATAGTGATATCTATGAAAGTAATTTTTTATTTATTTATTTTGTATATTTGAAAGCGAAAAAAATTATTTTACGACTTTTAAATTTTAGAATAAAGGTTGTATAATAATAATTATTATTTTTTTTATTAATTAATTTATACGCAGCATATTAATGAAAACTGTATATATGTCAGAATACAGTATTTAGCTCTGTTATTAATATTTTAATAGTTTGCAAATTTGGTATACTGTATATTAAAGTGGAATGGGGTAAGTGCATTTACTGGTTCTTTTTATTATAAGATAAGCGAAATTTTGCTAGTTGATATTGTAGTATAATCTACTAAAAGTTAATATCAGCCTTTCCTTGTTTGTTTAAACCAGGATAATTGTAAAACTAAACAACCTACCTTAATGTGATAAAAAGCATTTTAAGCAGATTTGTTCATAATGCCCCGTAGGAACTAAAGTTCAAGACATTTTTAACTTGTATGTACGCTCTTGCCCCGTTTTCCGAGAAAGTGTAGGCTAGTTGACATTTTGTACAATCTTGTATCAAAATTAAAATTTACAAGGATAATTGATGCAATAGTCAGTATGAATTAAACAATAATAACTGCGCAATGCGATCAGTGGCGGACCTATAACTATTGAGGCCCGAGGCGGAAGTCTCCCTGGGGCCCCCTAATTGGAATGATCATCATATAAAATGTCAATATAAATATATAATTAGCACTTATTTAATCGAAATTAAATAGTTAAAATGATTTGGAAAACAAAAATGTCTTAAGACTCCCAGAATACAAGGTCCCTTTTTTATATTCCTACATATAGGTACATATACTTAAAACTTAAGGTTTTTCGGAGGTCCCTCTAATCAGAGACCCGGGGCGATCCGTCCCCTCCTTTCCCCCCTTGGTACGCCACTGAACGCAATTGGTACCGACATTGTTAAGTATTTATACGTTAAAATACTTATGTTTAAAGTGCAACTTTACAAAAACCATTCTGCATTTACTCCACTCCATCTTATAATAAAAAACTAAGTAGATAATTTATTATTGTGATAATAAATTATCTATCTATGTATCTAAGTACGAGTTTATATAACTTAATAACAGAATTTAACACGAATTTGCGTGAGGTGATATTAATTCATTCATACTTTTTCGACTTGAAAAATCTTGTTTAATGATTTAATTAATCTTAATTATATTATCATTTTATTAATCCCGAACAAACGAATTTTTATAAAAATTAAAAATTATTATAATAATTAGCATTGATTTAATTTATATTCACACAATTTTAAAAATCGCCCCAAACAAAAATATATAGAGATTTATCGATAAACTATTAAAAGATATTCTTAGTAAAATTACTTCTGTAAATATGTTCGATTAAGTTCTTAATTAGTAATTTAAAATGCAAAGCATACTTTTATTTTATTCTTTTTTCTTCTTCTTCTTCTTAATTTTTCTAATACTAGTTTCCACGTCGCATTGGTCTTCTTTCGCTTTTCTAACAATAACTATCTGAACAACTATTCCTTCGTGGAAAAACAACCTAAAGGCAAGGAAATATTCTTACACTACTTATTTTCACAAGAATAACAACATTTTCGATCTATCATATCATCTTCCAAGTGAAATCTGTGATATGACAACCGACTCCTAAAAATTGTACAAGGCAGGAAAAACATGATATTTGAAGGATTTCTCACGTATTCCACTTCAACCATAGTTCTTGATAAATATTACTAAGAATATCTCTTTTAAAATAACTTATATATATGTTTTTTTAATATATAATAATAGAATGGAATAATTCTAAAAAATATTATTAAAGGTTCTGTAAAAATAGAAAGTTAATACGATAAAAATTCGGTAATCTATTCCGTTATGAGACAAAAAAAAAAAAAAAAACGAAATTGAATCACATCAAGCTTAACAACTATTTGTAAGACTGGAAGATATATTGCATGGGGCATGCGCTTTTTCTCCTCAATCTACAGAAGTAAGACGTCGAATTGAATCTGACCTAAACATGTAATCTCTTCCAGACATCGTCCAATTGAAGCAGAGCAAACACTACCAAACTTTTTAGTCTGGCACAATGGTCTTTGTTGAACTAGTAAATACAAACCACAAGAGGAATACAAGACTTTTCTTACTGAAGAACACGAAACCAGCTGTAAGATTTTCTTCTTTCTTAATCATACAAACAATTAACAACAAACACAATAATAAAAATATATATAAGCAGTTTTTAAATAATTTTTTTTTTTTATTCCAACACTATGATATGCTGGGATAAATATTTTATTGATATTCATTCCCAAAATTCACACATTCATTCTCCTATTAAATTTTTTTTTTTTTTTAGTTTACATTCTTTTACAAAATTTGTATATTTAAAAAAAAAATCAAGGAAACAACAGAAACTTGATATACAAAAGACATTTTTTGTTTCTTATTTAAATATCCTACGTATCATTATTATCCACAAGAGAGTGAAGAACTATTTATATAAGTTAATTTAAATATAAACATTATACAGGATTTTTCTACTCATTTACAATTTATGCCTAAGTAATAAATAAGATTCTGATAAATTCCTCCAAATGAATGAAGATAACGATTAATTAAGGCAACGTCATGTCTGAAATATTCTTCATTGCCATTATCTTGTTGATTATCAACAATATTCCTTTACATGGTTTCGCAACAACCATTTTTTTTTGTGTATGTGTGTGTTTGTTACGAATTTCAATGTAGAAAGACTCAGGAGAAGGCCACTCATTTTGTGACAGTTCAAGAGACAAAATTAAAAAAAAAAAATGTCATGGATAATAGATAATTTTTTAAACAACTTACTGGAAAAAGTTATGAATGATATGAACAATCTACAATATTTTTAAATAATCGAATTTTTAACGATATTTTTCTTAATTTATTTTGTTTATATCATCGACAAAATATCAAATTTCAACAACAGTTTTTTCTTCCATTTTTTTCTTTTTTTTTAAATTGTAAACACCAATATTGATCTAAAATTGGATATCAATATTGAAATTCTTATATATTACAGTTCGAGATAATCGTAACCATATCTTTTATTCAGGTAACGGTCATTAATTAACGGTAAGTCTATGTACATAACATGAAATATGATATTTATTATAGGTAACGTAGTAATATCAGATTCACTTATTGGAATATCTTTTCTTAAATCGCTGATAAAGTTCTCATTGTACGTTTCTTTTATATATATATATATATTTATTTATTTATACATATTAAATAGTTAAAAAATTGAAGCAGTCCTTGAAAAAACTATAAATTTGTTTAAAAAATCTTCTTTCTTGTATGGTCACATAAGTGTGCAGTTCCTCGCTTTATCTCTAAGTTCTTCTTTCAGATCAATTTTGCTTTTGTATTTTCTCTTCATTAAGCTTCGATGACGTTGTATAGTCACGTGATTTTTATTAAGTTTTCCCAGAGATGCTAAAGCAATTACCTCGAAGGCATCCTTTACTGTTTTTCCACAATGTTTTGTAGTTGTTTCAACATATGTCGTTGCACTTATCTGTCTAGATGCTGCTAATGCCTGAAAAAAAAAATATATATATATATATCATAAATATTAAAATTAATTTTTGTATATTTAAAAAATAACAAAAGAAAGATTTCACTGAATGAAAATTTTTTTAAAAAATGGAGTTTTCTTTTATTTAATACACGATTTTGAAATTTGGCTTTTGAAGTAAGTTATATATATCTATAGAGATCAATTTAAAACACAATTTCAGGAGGATTATAAAAGTATTAAAATCCTTTCTTATTTCGCAGGATTAGGTAGTATTAAGGTATTATCTTTGAGATCTTTTCCTTTATTTATCCTTATCGATTACTCTGAAATAATTTAATTTAACAGATGAAAAAAGTTGTCCTAAAGTCAATAAGCATACTATTTAGAAAATGAGAGACATATTTCGAATTTTAAAACATAAGCTAGGTATTTCCAACATGTTTCCACACACAACTCATTATGTCAAAAAAAAAACTTTTTTGAAAAATTCCTCATATTGCAACAGACCTACTTTAAACCTTCCCAGACTAGGAAGTGATGCCAAACCGTTCTCATGAATAATTCGTTATTTTTGTCCTTATCTATAAGTTTTTTTTTTGTTTGTGTTTTTTTTATATATATTTTTCTCCCTTATGAATTATTATCAAGTATAATTTAACCAAAGGACGAGAAAAATATCTATTTTCACCGCTGCGATGTTGAAGTTATCTCTGGATTTGTAGTCAGAAAAGAAAAGAAAAAAAAAATCTCAGAAAAATTCATGAAGCGTAGACAATCCATTTTTTGAGCCATAACGATATACTGTAATTACTTTTCGAATATTTATTATATAGTTTTAGTAAACAAAATTCAAAATGGAATATAGTAAAAACATCAACGGAAAAATTTCATAATTCTACAAAAATGATTTAAATTTTGTGGTACTTTTTTTTTTCCCTAAAAATGAATTAGTTTTTTTAAAATAATTTTTTAAAAATAACTAAACTAAAATATGTGATTTATAACGAAGGAAAACTGATTTATAGTTTAACATTTTACATCTTTTTTTCTTCATTCAGGGATGTTATTTTAAGAACAGACCGTTAAAAAAAAAAACGTTTTCTTTTAATTAAACTAAAAGTGATATTAACTACTTCGGTGTTAAATTTATGCTTAAACTTTTCGCCACAACTAAATTTTTATAATTTTGATACTAAACGAAAAAAATTTATTTTTATATTATATATTTTTTTATATATATATAACTATTACAGAGTTAAACGTTTTCCTTTTTCTCTCCAAGAAAGATGAGGGAAAGAAACTCGGTATTCTGTTCACTTTATCAAGTTGTCATCAGAGTACAAATCACTTTAACAACTTCTGCCTTGATCGTTAATAGAATTTAGAAACTTTAAGTGAAAACTCGATCCTAAACAACGGCGTAACAGAAGATTAGATAATTTATTTCCATTTACGTTACCTTTCGGAGATTTCTGAGATTATACTCAAAACCGTGACACATCCATCAATCAAAAGCGATTTAAACTTCTACCAACGTTATACTTGACGTATGAACTAACCGCTAACTAAATTAAAGATGAAATTTCAAAACATACTTTTAAAACCATTTTAAAATTATAAAGGAAACGTTCAACTTTTGCAAAAGTTTATTATAAATTTTGAACATTTAATACGTCTGATGATTAATTTGTTAAAATGTGCTCGAGTTCTCTCTCTCTCTCTCTCTTTCTCTCTCTTAAAGTTAACATTTAGATAATCTAAAATTTTCATGATTACTTTTCCCTAAGGTAGAATAGCAAATTTTCCAATAGAGCGAGTACTACACATTTACTTGATTATAATCGAATTATTTAACTGTGGAAGTTAATGCAACCCTTCCTATTTGCTATTGTCATACAATACTATCCGTTTGATGCAAACATTCTACTGTATTATATTATTAGACGAAGAGGAATGAAAGGAAACACGTTTCGAGTACTATATAGTGATCGACGTTAAATGAAACACATGTAAAGGGAAGGCTAATGATTATCTTTGCTTGTAGGAAGTGCAGAAAAATTAAAGCAGAATGTTATTTACTGAAAGGAAAGGCATTTAACAGTAAACATCTTTTGTGCAATAAGTGCAAATAAAATAAAACAAAAAAAAATTATAAGCAAAGTAATCATCATTATTGGAAAATATTAATGCATAATATTTTAGTTATCGTCGGAGAAGAGAATAAATAATCGTTGAGGACGACACGATGGAGAGAACAGAAATTAATTCTTATCGAATAAACACGTTAAGAAAGTTAAAGAAAACACCATAATAATATTTCAAAGTATAAAAAAAAAAAAAAAAAAAAATATAAAATTCATAAAATGAGAAATCTTAAAATAAAAATGTGGAATATATTATTAATTTAAATACGTTATTATTTCGTCGAATTTATTATTCCATATTTTGAAAACATGACATTTTATAAATTTAATTTTTGAACAACTTTCTTAGTTGTAAATATGATCGAGTTTTGCGAATAAATAAATAAAAAAACAAAAAGGAAAAGAACTGAATAAATGAAAATAAATGATAACATATATCAGATAAGAAAATTGAATTACGAAGTGAAATATAAGAAATAAAAGTTATATAAGCAATATATCTATATAATATAAATCAAAACTATTATATAAATATATAATATATATAGTTATCCCTCGTATAATGCGGATGTTAGGTTCCCTAGAAACTCGCGTTATGCGAGACTCACATCACGTAGAAAAATTTAAGATTATATTTCGAGATTTCTGGCAGAAAACTAAGACAATTTTCAACAATAAACACTTTGAATAGTAAAATACTGGCACTATGAAAAAAATTATATATGTATGTATATATATATATGGGTTAAAAGATAATTCCCTTAATTATAAATTTGTAGAAATTCATAGAAATTTGTATACCGCGTTATACGGAAACTGCGTTGTATAATAATCGCATTATACGAGGATTTACTGTATTTAAATCTTAATACTGTATAAGAAATGATAATTATTGAATTTATATAATTACAGTATATAATAATATATAATTATTATATACTGTAAGTAAAAATATTTAAATTTGCTAAATATATTTATTGTATAAGCTACTGTATAATTCTTCATTATTTTAGTAAGAAGAATTATACAGTAACTATATTATATACATAAATGTTAATATTAAAGAAAAGTTTATAAAAAAATTGATAAAGGAAAGCACAATTGGCGTAAAATTAAATTATTGCTTTTGTAAAATACATAATGATATGCCGTTATCATAACTGTATATAATATAGAGTTGTATCGATTTTTTTTTTTTTTTTGAGAAAATTTTTTGGTCTCGTTTTACATAATAAATTACATTTAAGAGATATCAAGAATTATGATTATTGGCTGATATAAAGTAACCATTTATCATGGGAAATATGCTCGAACTGTTTGCAGAATTCCATATAGGATATTGTTATACTTGGCATCAAGCCAATTGGTAACAATCATTAATGTTTAAGGTCATTATCATGTTAGGATATGAATGAATCCCTGCCAATACTGTAACAATCAACAATGAGTAGGAGATAATCATACTGTATTCTCTAGAGACTTGGCCAATCAGGACTAAGATCGAGTATAGACTATATTAGAGTTCTATGTTGATATAATATTTTTCATAATTTATTTCTTCTTTAGCAAACAATAATCGGGTCGAATGAAATTTTTATAACTATTTTGAGTTAAATACAGAATGATTGTAAAGTTCTACTCTTTAAAAAAAATTAATAAATATGTTACGTTTGTTCGCATTAATTTAGATCAATAAGTCTAATGATTTTCGATTAAACAATAAAATTTAATTTTAAATTATGTTATCAAAAAGTCAAGAGAATTTGGTTTTTACTGTTGAAATAGAAAGATTTTTCCAGTATCAAGTATATAGATCAACAAATGTGGAAAAATTAGGTGCTGTTACAATATTCTGGATAAAATGCAAATATTTCTGTATACAGTTTTTAAAATACATTTCATGTCGATAAAAATGCTTAATCATATTCGAAATAATGCAGATTAAAAACAATACAACTGATTCCCAATTATCCTAGGTAATGCGGATAGAGTCTTCATCTTCTTCATCTTGAACTTTTCCCATTTCTATATGGGATCGCTATTTTTTTATGAGCTTTCTCCATTGCGCTCTGTCCTTTGTCCATTCCCTTCTGAGATCCTTTGATCTCAGATCTTCATCCACAATATTTTGCCATCTTCTCTTGAATCGTCCTCTTTTCCTCCTTCCTTCAACTTTCATGTTCAAAACTTTTACCAGTGTAGTCCGCATCTCTTCTCATTACATGGCCAAACCATCTAATGCGGACGGAGTAAAATCTCGTATATTCGAAAACACCATAAGAAGATGTGATAAATTATCAAATAAACTGGATTTGAATACATTAACTTGATTATGTATATTCTATTTCCAAGTTAGATCTACTTTATTAATTATAAAAAATTTTTACTGTATAATTTCAATGCAAATTGTCGTTGATATTTTTTTCTAATTTTTGTAATAAAACAGCTGTGAATAAAACTTAAAACGTTTTAATTGCATAATTTAAAACCACTTTTAATTTGATTTACAACTGCTCTATTAAAAAATAAAAAACAAAATCAACACAAGATGAAAGTCAATCCATCTCGGATTATATGTATTTTTAATTAAAACTATTTTTGTAATTTTTTTTTCTTCTCATTAACTATCTATTTGCTATTCAAATTTCATTCTAAAATTTTGTTTGTTATTTATTGAGCATAATCAAAATTTTTAAAGGCATATTTAATATTTTAATTATTTAGTTATTTTTATAATAAAAATCACAAGTTTTGATGTCTAATTATCAATACTAATTTAATGAATGATAGAATATATGTTTTTATATAATACCTGTGCATATTTTAAAATTTTTTAATAATTGTTTGTTGCCAAATTTTATTATTATATTTGTTACATATATATGTTTGTAATGCTTTCTATTACATATAAATTTTACAGATCATTTATAGCTTAGTTAATCATGTCACATTCGCCTCCAGTTAAAGCTTTGACAAGATAACGCACAGCTTTAGCATCCAGGAGTCATTTGTGGTCGATGACGTATCCCACATATAGGTAGGCTCTGTGTTTTAATCCTCCACATAGAGGCGAGACTAACAAGACAGAGCTGCAATTTATCTTGAAAGCAAACTCTTTATAAAAGTTAATAATCCTCTCTTTCGTCACTGCTGATAATCATTCCTTTCTGTTGTCTCGTATGTTCTAAACATGAAACGATATTATAATCAGCTTATATTTTTTGTTGTAAATAATCCGGATTTCAGCTAAATAATTTAAAATTTGCATATATATCTATCTCATTATTTTCTCTCATAACTTAGTTAATATTTTTTCTTGCATATGAAATATTAAGACACAGTTAAAAAACCAGGATTGAAAAAAATGCAGATTTGGTAAAATATATTTTAATATATCACTTTATTACGATATCTCTACATCAGCATTATTATTATATCCAAATGCTTTTATGATGAAATATAGAATAATTTATGTAATTAAAGAAAGAGGAAAATATTTGATTGAATTTTGACGTTTTGTAAATAAATTTTGTTAAAAATAATTGTTTTGTTAATTTAAAAAAGCTGAAGGTGTTATTATAGAACAGGGGCAAACTTCATGTCATTACGAGCTACATAGATGAATCTCAAATATTCGAGAACCACAATTAGTTTCTTTCTGTGTCAGTGGGAATCGCATCAGTTTTTTCAGGTAATCTTAAGAATGGTTTCAAAAATTATTTATTATATATTTCACACGCATTTATTTCGTAAAGATGCATTTGTATTGTAGGAAATGGGGACTTTACACGGCCCTACCACTGCGACCATCAGTGGTCTGTTCTGCATCCCCAACAGAATCATCCCATAAGAAAATCCCGTCTTAATCACGAAAGACAGTATCTTCTTCAATGGGGCTGTAAAAAGATCTTCTGGTACAGGAAAATGCAACCCATGAAGACCATCCCTTTACCGTGAAAAGGCATACATTCACACAAAATGTGGAGTGTAAAGATGCATACTACTTTTTACAATAAATGAACAATTTACAAATATATTATTATTTTTAAGTTAAGTAGATATTTGCTCCATATTAGTTATTGACTTTCATGGTATAGAGCCACATTGAAAATACTAAAAAGCCGCATGTGGTTTGTGAGCCGCAATTTGTCCACCATGGCTATAGAACATTATTATTTTCTTCTATTAAAATCGGAACTTATAGTAATAAAACAGATTTTCCAAATGAAGTTTAAAAAATTCATAATTTTATCATTCCAAAATTAAAAAAAAAATTATATTAATGAATATTTCAAAATATTCTATATAAATTTCATTATTGATAAAGACTTATTAAATATTCTCAAGAATATAATATTTATACTCACTTCATATTATTCCATTCCCTTCATTAATAATAATTATATTCATTGTATATTTATTCTCGATCTGAATATTTAATTATAAATATTACAATTCCTAATTACATTTAAACTTAATTTCTAAATGACTTTGGAAAGTTTCGTATCTTTAAGGTGTTTAAATTCAGGAAATTAGTTAAAATTATTTTAATGTAATCATTGTAAAAGAGAAAGGAATGACATTTATTTCTCTTTCTATATATATATATTGCCTATATAATAGTTATTGTCTATCTGATAGACAATAACTATTATATCCTAGGTCTGTTTCTGCACTTCCTGATAGACTCTATCAGGAAATGCAGAAACAGACCAAGGATGAGTTTCTTTAGATTATAATGCTTAAAAATTCTAAATAGTTGCAGTATAAACAACAAAAAAAAAAGTTTTTTATATCACAAATAATAATGTTTACTTTCTACGAAGAACTATAATTATATTTTGCTTCTGGCAATACATACGTCAGAGATAGACAGTGGATGTGTGTATATAAGCAACCACTACTAATCAATGACAATGACTGTTACTGGTATCCTTGTCATAAGTGATGGACTATGTTTACTGAAATTCCTATATTAAATTTTCTCATAGACTCAATTGATACAAGTTTCATAGACTAAATAATAAAAAAGAAAACTGTATCTGATCCCCAGTATCGATTTTTAAACAAAAGTATTTTCATCGCCACCAAGAGATATTTTTTGATAAACTACCGAAATATTTATAAATTAAATTTTTCTCAGAAAGAAAGAAAGAAAAAAAAAGAAAATTGATAAAATTAAATGAAAGTTTTGTTTAATCTAGCATATAATTAAATTTAATAAGGTTTCATTAGAGAAGATGGAAAGAAGAATAGAGAAATATATAAATGAGAATTTTGTTGAAGGAAAATATGTCGTGTCTTACCTGTTCGGAAGTGACAGGTGTTTTCTTCAATTTGGACAGATTACGAAGAACATCTGTATCGTTCCTTAAATCACTCTGGCAACCGCAAAGTATGACGGGAATGTTTGGACAGTGCTGTCTAATTTCAGGATACCACTGTAAAGGTTAAACAGTAATTATAAATGGAATGTTCACCTGTAAACGATCTGGTATTACGCATCTACTTTAATAACAGTTTCAATTAAATTCTGATCAACAGGGTATTTTTATCGCTTTGTATTCATTACTCTATTTTATGATAAAAATGTTTTTTTTTTTTTTTTAATAATCTTTGAAGTACTAAACATCCATTTAATAAAATAAAAAAGTTAATTATTTATATAGAATAGATGCTTACAATTTTTTTAATTAAAAATTACACAAAGGAATTTTTAACTTGTATAGATAATTAATTCATATCTTAAAAAACCATGATCATCATGGCTTTTAATAATACAAGAAAAAAAACATGAAAGTATTAACTGATATTGCACCAATAAATTTATTCAACATTGAGATACCAACATGATAACACTCTACAAAACAATATTTATTATTAGAAAATGATGAAGAAAAAAAGATAAATTTACAAAAAGAAAGAAGAAAGATATATATACAAAGAACAACCAAACAAATAGTACTGGATTTGAATATCTCGAGTATCTAAGAGATATGAAGTAAAATGTAAGAAACAATAAACAAGATAATGTAAGAGTAAAAATAAAAACAAGAATTTACAAGTTTTGAAAGAAAATGTGGAAAAAGATATATTGTATACAATACTCCTTTAGAATACGTTCTCTTGAGAATATTACAGGGGTGGCCAAACTTCGTGTCACTTACGAGCCACATAGGAGAATTTCAAATACTTGAGAGCAGCAATCATTTTCTTTCTGGATCAGAGCCTCATCAGTTTTTTTTTTTCGGGTAATCTTAACAATGGTTTCAAAAATTGTTTATTATGTATTTCACGTGCATTTATTACTTTTCACAATAGATAAAAAAAATAATATACCTGTAACTTGTTTAACTTAAATAGGTATTTGCTTAATATTAACTGGGAACGTGGGAATATTAGATGCGATTTTTCTACAGTGCTATATTATACAGTTTTTAAAGTTTTGTAATACAGTAATACCCCGAAATTAAATAATAAGTGGGACTGGGAAGCATAACATAAGTCGAAAATTATGTAAGTCGAGGTATATACAGATTCCCAAATCTAATTTC
>WUQG02289605.1:0-19569 GCA_011317285.2 Androctonus mauritanicus | reverse complement strand
ACTACTATCATTTTTGTTATTTTTTGTCTACATGTAGCATTTTATTGATGTCAAATAAAACTAGTTCAACTGTTGAATAAATTTTCTTTTCTTTACCTGTTGGTTGACTTCAAAAGCGTAACAGGTTACAAAAAAAATAATTAAATCAAATAAACTTTCTGTCCAACTTTTTTTTTTTGGTTCACTGTATATACAGTATAGCGTGTCTGTAACGTAACCGCCGCAATAATATACAAATTACCCGCGCATGTAAATGAGCGGAAATATAGTCTTGTCATTTATCTTATAATATTGTATATAAAGACGAAAAACACCTCCGAACTCGTGTAGAGAATCCAAATATCCTTGATGTAATGCAAGAGGTAATCGTAAAATGTTCATAATTACATTGTAGCGCCATCTGCCAATTCTATCTTTTTAGAGGAACTACAATTTCAATTTAATTTTTATTGTTTAATTTTTAAATTATTAATAACAACAAATAATTTTGGCTTTCACAAATATCCAATAATAAGACCTTTCTAAAGATATCATATTTATAGAAATCGGTATAGTAGTTCAACCGAAAAAAGGGGTGTCCAACCAGACATCAGCCATATTTGATTATTAATATATGATGATGATGATGATGATATTGCGGCTGTTACATTACAGATAAGCTGTAAATTAAATTTCGCTGTAGAAGAATAACAGTCGTTTTTCATTTGTTAATGCATATAAAATCCCAAAATCACGTTTGAAGTATTACTCATTAAATGCACAATAGCGCTAGACTGAAAAATTTCGGTCAAATGGTAACATTTTGAAGAATTCGAATAACATCTTGGAGGATACAGATCCGATTCCGAGTCTCATCGCTTCAGATTTTTAGGTTCGCTGCTGGGCTAGCCTGTTTTCTTCTTAATTAATATTCCGTATATTTATCCTCACTATTATTTTGCAGATATTTGGAGATAAAAACTTGAAATATAATCGAGACGTCATTTTTCGCGATTCCTAGTATTAAGGAAGCGCCATAAAACGAGCTGTATTAGTAGTTTAATAAAGATTCGTGGCTTTTATCATTTATTCACATAATTTAAACATGTTAAAATGTAAGAAGCGACCACAGACTTTGCGCCCGGGCTTCCTCTGAGGCATATAATAGAAATGAGTTAGAAACTTGTTTATCAAATTATAAATATTAGTTTCTGTATAAGTTATAAAGTCTGATATTGTCTATTATGTTTTCAATAGAATTTCGAGGAAATGACAAATGAACAAAATATAAGATATCAGCCATTCTACCCTTCCATTGTAGCCAAATATTTTTGTATGTATGTGCAGCCGGATTTTAGTAGTGAATACATATATCACTTAGCTATGCAGATTGATGTACTTGGATGTCGTAAGTAATATTTTTTTAATGTTATTAATATATTATATTACGTGGCAATGATTTCAGATAAATCACATAAAATGCTTTGCAAAATGTAAGGGACAACCCCAAGTGTTTAAATTATTCAAATCCTATTTTATATTTTCTCCCAAACGCATACCACATCAAGTGGAAAAATAGAATACTTTATTTGAATATTGAATTACTTTAACTACAAAATTATGAAATTTTTGCAAAAGTATCTGTTTACAGAGTATGCAATAGATAAGGGACACCTCATAACTTGCATTCAATGACACTCAGAAAGTGAAGAATCAGCAGTTTACAATAAGGGAAGATAATCAATATTTAGAATAACTGGAAAATGATTCTGGTTTAAGTTTTTTCAAATTAGATGGTAAGAAAGCCCCAATTGGCTGAGAAAGAAAAAGAAAAAATAATACCCCATAAAAAGCAAACTTAAGCATTCGACAACGTGAAAAGAATACTCTCTCCAGAATTGTGAATACTTTATTTTTAAACGATTTATATGGTTAAATTATTATTTATATAAGAGGAAGACTTCTGTTTTTGATTCCAAGAGAGAAAAAAACTTCGATAAAAGCAGTCTTCAAAGACATTGTAAATGCAAGATAACAGAAAGAAAGCTTGAAGTTTCCTGTTTCAGCTTGTACAGTAACACGATATTTGAGAAGAACAAAAAAAATTTTAAATATAAGAAGAATAAAACTCAACTTATTTTCTAAGAAGCATACAAGATTAAATTGAACTGAAAAAATGATTAATTTTTGTGATAACAACCGGAGCAAAACTATATTTTCCGATGAAAAGCAGTGGAATTTGAAGAGCCCAGATGGATGTATATATTATTGGCATGATATTCGTTATGACCAAGAAACTTTTTTTAGTAGATAAATTGATGGATGATCTATGGTGGTTTGAGTGCTTTCTGGGCTAATGGAACGAGTGATATTGCATTTTTAGATGGAAAACGTATTTCGAAGACTTATCTGTAATGCTTTCTAAGAAACTGCTACCTATAATGCAAAAAATTTCGTTTTTAGGAAGATAACGCCTATTCATACACATGACATAATAAAACAATTGTTATCTCAACATGAAATTAAGATTTTTGAATGGTCTAATTATACTCCAAAAACTTCATTGAAAATGTCCTGGGAAAATTTTCAAGAAATGTTTATGTCGATGTTAAGCAAAATAACACGAAAGATGCTATCCAGAGAGAATGTTGCAATCTTGAATAGCATTACTTGATAAATCTTGTAATATCCATGCACGCTGTCTTGATGTAATTAAAAGGAAAACCTATTTTCTATAAATTTAGTCTAAAAATGCAAAAATTCATTCATTAAATAGTGTTCTTATCCCTTTGCAAATCCTGTAAAACAGTATTTTTTAAGTAATTTGTGTAATTTAATTTATTTAAAATGAATACATACAGAATATTGTTGTTTAAGTGTTTTTACTATGGCAACAGTTTATCAAAATAAATTCAATACTTTTAAAAAAAAATCAAAAGTAGGCGAGTTCCTAAACTTTTGCAAAGCACTGTATAATCCGTCAACGAAGAATTTTCATGGGCATATTTCACATAAATTTATTTAGGAATGATAAATAGTAAGATGGGTATAATACAATTAATGCTAACCATTTCTGATGATTAGCTAACAAGTGAATATATCTTTTACAGCTGGAATGGAAAGCAGTTTTCTAAATAAACGCAATTTAGAAAATCCTTACAAAATTAAGTTTTCAATTTTTTTTATAAATCAATTATATTAATTATATTTAGTAATTAATTTTATAATAATATACAGTAATACGCGTCTTAACGTGAAGGATGCATTCTAAATTTTCAGAACGTTAAACGGAGTACTTCTTTGCAAAAATATGGGATGGGTGAAAAATTAATACAATTTGTTACGTTTTATGAAATTCATTTAATATATAATTTAGAACTACATAAATAATACAAAGGTTTGAATATAAAATTAAATAAACATAAATAGATTTCAATCACAAGTGCGGGATCTTATAAAAATTGATAGTGACTGAACATGAATTTTATTTATTTTACATAAGCAATGGGTGCATCTCATAAAAGTATGTAAAAGCACAACTGTGCAACGAAAAATAATTACAAAAAATTTTTTCATCAATTTTTTACAGAAAAAATATTTAGATTTTGTATAACGTATAGTGAAATAACGTTAAACGAGGTATTACTGTCCTCTAAACAAAAAAATATAATTACAATAAATTTAATAATAATATTGTTAATAATGTTTTGTATTAAAGATTTTCCGAAAAAATTATTGAATTTGGTACCAGTGGCGGTTACAGAAATTATATTATTATTAAATAAATTGGAAACGATAATCAAAATTATGAGGTTAATCGAGTGTTTGTTAATGATATTTTGCATTCAATAAAAATTTAGTCATGCATTTTTTAAAAAGTATTGTATATTTTTCATGAAAGAAAGAAGTCAGAGAGATATAAGAAAGGAATAACAGTTTTATGAAAAAATGATTGTAATAAAATTCCAAGAATTTTCTTATCATTTGAGGTTTATATATCATACTAAACATTAGAGAAAATGAATATTATCAGAAGTAATATTTCGTCGAAGTGATTAAGAAGGCACTTACTCGTTATGATGATAAACAATATAAATTTTAGAGATGTTATTCATCCTGTATCCATCCTTGGATTCCTCCTTCATCCTTGGATCCATTCATCCTTGGATGGTAAATATTTTGGTAAAGAATTTTCTGAATTGTAGACATTCAAGATTTTTATGATTCTGTAACAGAGCACAATATTACCTTAGCTGAGCAGAGCATAAAGGTTATGATGATTTTGGGATGAAATTTGCAAACAAGAAACAACTGAAGAATATTGTGAATTTGAAAAATAAAAACAAAATACATAGAACAAATAAATACTCTTCTGAAACTACGCTAGTCGAAGCTTTGAGAGTTAAAATTTTTAAAGAAAAGCTTTATTAAAGTTAGCAAAACAATAGAAAGAGCTTCGAAAGAAAATTAACCAAATAACTCTTTATGAATGTAAATAAGAACAATTTTTAATAACCAGAATTGAGTCTTTGTCCTCTTCGATACTATGACTTCATCATTCTGTTAAATAGTAATGAATGAAACTTGAAAATATCAAGAGAAATGAACACCATATGTTAATGTTTAATCTATGTTCTTATGAACTTTGTTAATAGTTTCCATAAATTTCCTATTTCTCTTCCTATATTTAAATCATTACGTAGTGTATACGATGTTAAAATATCAAATTGTCGTTGATTTTCCTACAAATTATTTCTGAAATGATTTCAAAATTAAAATTATAATAAAAATTTGGTTGTTTATCCTTTTACGCGGGTTTCAGTTAAATGTCTTAATATCCTTCATCTCTATATAATGTAAGATAGATCTCATTTGCAAGAAATGGAGAACATTGGGCCTGATTTTACCGCCAATTATTTTTCTATGAATTATAAGTTTGTCTTATAGTTTGTGTCTATTTGCAATTCTGATAGATACATGTTTGTTCAGGAAACAGAATACCTTGAGTATAAGGGGAAAAAGTAGAAAGCTTTTAATATTATGGTATAAATAAATTTAAATTTATAATTCACGGACACCATGTTAGTAAATTTAACTTAAAGGAAGAATCATGTATAAATTATTCTATTTTCCACTTTCCTTCAAATATCCATATAGAATCAAATTAGTAATTTCAATATCGAAATGATCAAAATAAAACTTTAACATTACATACGGAAACAAATAATTTTTGCCGGATAAAAAAGGAATATTTCCAAATTTTCACATAAAACACTCCATTAAATTAACCAAACATTGGAATAGAAATTAATTATTTAGGAAATCCTTACCAGAAGAATATAGAACACTAAACAATAAATCGATATTATTTTACCTTTGATTCTTTTGTCTTTTCACCATTTCCATTCAATTCACTCATCATATAACTCAGTCATTCGATATATGCATTTAATTCGCTCATCATATCAATACCACATGATGTAATGAGTGAATTAAATGCACTTATCTCGAACGTGGCTCGAACGCTCATGTTAAAATAATTATTCATATATGTTCTCTGCCCTCCATCATAGGTGATAAATTTTTGAAAGCATTCAGTCAAATGGTATTATTATATTGATACTTGTTATAACATGTATTCTCGATAAGATATCATCACAGAAATCCGAGAGAGAAATTATTGATTTCCTTCATTTTATGTTAATTATGAAAACAGATTCTCGATCATATTTTCTTGCAAATTACAATCTATGAAACATAACTTCAACCATTTTTTCTTCCAATCAAATTCAGTAATATCAGTGCGTATTGCATCATACTGTATTATAAAATTCATCAACTGTTTATAATTTTTTATGAGGCATAGCGTAGCATAACCCTCAAATGAACTTTACAGTTCATTTATTTTAAGAATAACAATAATTATTTCACTACTTATTTATACATAACCTTTAGATATAGTAACTAGATTTATGTTAAATATTTAAATAATTGTATTTGTAAATTGTTAGTTATATATTATATAATAACAATTTAAAAATACAATTCTCACTGGACATTCGACTACCTCAAGTGGTTTTAAATTATTCCTTTTTACATGAAAATTTTTCAACAGAATTTTCATATATCGTATTGTCTGTAGCTTTATTTTTTCAATATTATTTGATTTTTTGCTTTAGAATGAAAACTTTAAAATATTGACTTTAGTATTACTGAACAGAAAAATATCCCTTTTATTCTTTTTCAACTGTTTTTAAGTACATTGTGATAGTCTGGCTATTTTCTTGATTCATTCTTCTTCTTTATGGTGGTTATCTACAGTATTCGATGTATATATAACACGAGTAAATATTATTAAAATATCATTAATATTATTGATTTTCTTGTTGAGTGATTTACATATGCAATACAAATGTAACGAAAACCGAAATCCATTATAAAACTCAAATATGTTTATAAGAGAACAAAAATTTATAGAACTAACATGTATAAATTTTCATTTTAAGAATAGCTATATTTTTAATAATTTTTTCGGACAATCACTTTAATTATTGCAATAAAATATTGGTATAAAGCACTATCCTAATTGTGATACAAAGTACATCCAGAAAATGTTTATTTTGGGAATACTGGATGGTTTTGGCTGATATAGTAAGCTGTAGTGGTCCATAATATCGGAGCTTCCCTTAATAACCAAATTTTATTTTTTATACCATTAATAAATATTATTCAATTTTACAATTATTTTATTATTTTACGTTTTTAGAATTGGTATTTTTTAAAACAAAATTTGATTTATTTATAAATTCTAATTCTAGGTCTTCTAAATTCTAATTCTAGATCTTCTATGCAATGATACTTTGAATATAACACCTGGAAATATCATATCTGGGATACGTGATGCACTCTGCTTTAATAATCATCATTTAGAAGTGAGTTCTATCAATATTTATTTTAATATGAAATCCACAGTAACGATCAGTAACTCTTCACTTGTGCATTATTATTATTTATTTGTGAATTTGCATTACTAAGAAATTCTCATATATGGAATGAAATAAGTATTAGCAACGTCAATAATACAGTTTAGAGTAAATGTAATACAATTTATGTACTTATTTTTCATACTACATTCAGATAAGTATAAATTCAAAAATTCTAAACAAAAAACAAAACAGAATTTCATTGCGATTATATCAATTAAAATATATCTCTGTTTAAATTACTTGTGCACATATATATAAACGCACGAATGTTTTCGGAAAACCCATGGATTTTCATTATTAATGAATATATATATATTTTTAATTGATATCATCACAATAAATTTCTGTTTTGTTAAGATTTTTTGAAGATATTTTGCTTGCATATATATATATTTATACACGCAAATAAGGTATCAGAGTATATATATATTTACATGTTAGACCAGTTCTTGCTTTTTGTAATAATACAAAACTATGTATTTGATAAATTACTGGGGATGCCTTGTGGTTTTTCCAAATTTTTCATATATATATTTAAGAATAAAATATAGTGTATATATAGATTAACTAGGGGTATTATGGAATAGAATAGTTATATGGAATAGCATGGTTTTTCATAGAGAAGGCGATGTATGAAATTGTAATAATGCAGAATTTTTACGTTAAGTGGCGATATCCTTGGTCTCAATTTCAGTTTCCTCGGTGGGAAGCGTGATGGTTAAAAATAGAGAACATGTTTTCATCAAATACAAAAGTTGTTGCGCCATCCGAAATCATCGGATTTGCAAAGAATATAGTAAGATAATAATTGTTTTCTCAGTTTCTACCTATTCGTAATATTTCTTCCTATTTTAGGAGATTTGGCTCCTATTGGGGCAGGCTTCGTTCAAATTTTGTGGTTGAGTGGTGACAGCATGGAATATTATTCCGTATGATCACGTTCAGTCTTATTACTATAATTTAAGTTAATGTTTGATCCATTATAATTTAGATAGACATATAATCAGACTACTTTCTAATTTAAATTAGTTTAAAAATTATTCCAGGATTTTTTTATTTTTTTCAGTAGGCTATCACTATGCCTAAGCGATAGCTTCACCAACAAACAGAAAATAATACAAATATCGAGTAAAATAATGTTCTAAATGCATATTTATGTAATACTCTTGAATGCTGGTTTTCTAATTATTTGAAAAATGAAATCCTATTCCATTTAACATACACTATTTTGACCATATGAAATTTTTCATTTTAAAATAATTTTTTAAATTACACGAGAGATGAAAAAACTGTGACGTCATGTTTAAATATGTGATATGGGAATGTCCATAGAAGCTAATAATACATGATAAATCATAAAAGTTGTTTTTTCTATATTTTGCATTTAATTTTGACCCAGTACTGTTCCCTTAGTACTCTATTTGAGTGGAAAGGGGCAATCAAACTTTAGCCACCAAGCTTACTATACAAAAGAAAGAAAGAAAAAATCATAAAAGTTTTTTAGAATTTTTATAAATTATAAAAAAATGGTATTCCATAATACCCCAGTTACTCTATATAATTAATTCCGGGAAATATTAATTTCCTATCATTTTGCCTATTGAAAATGAGAATTCTGGTTTTTAGATTATCTTGTGTTTTATATTTTTTGTTTTCTATTAATGTTTTTGTCAACTGTTGTTGTATTTTGACAAGAACACTATAATTTATATTTTTGATATTTTTGTGCCTGTATCGTTGTTTATATTGAATTACGACCCATTATTTTTTGACTTTTTTTTAATTTCCCCGTTCGCCACCTGTACTCAATACTAGTTTTCATAAAAATTTTTACACATGTAACTTTTTTCCTACATGAACTTGCATTTTATTTCAAATTTTATTTATCTTTACTTCATTTCGTATAGTTACTAAACTTTCAAAGAATGAAATATTTATGCGTTATAATTTACAAATTGGCAATATGTACCCTTCATAATAGTAATTATATGTATATAAAATGCAATGTTTGTCTATATCTTCCGCATAGGATCCAATATCGCTTATAACTACTTTATAGGAAGTTTAGATAATCGTAAAAAATTGCGAAATTGTAGATATCATATACAATACGCAAATAAATATCTCTATTAATCATAGAATATAAAAAATAATTGTGTCATTATAAATATATGTTTATTAACAACAATTATGCATTATCAGCAATAATTAAATGATATATATATAAAGATATAAACATTAAAATATTGAAATTATAGCTACATTTCCTATCCTTTCTCTATGGGTGAATATTTACTATCTCACCAGCTAATTAATTATTTGTATCTATTGTTAAAGTATATTTTACTCTTCAATAACAGATACAGATATTTCTCTGACTATCAATGTTTTCATTGTCTTTAACTCAGGAATATTAACTAGCAAACGCATACAGTTCTATTTCTAAATGGTTTGCCTAAGGCAGCAAAATAAATTCTATAAGAAAACACAACAAAACTCATCTTACAGAGTAGAAATATTTTTGAGATCTATAAAAATTTATATTTCTTTGTTATTTCCGGATAATGATATATTTCTGAAACAGAATCTGATTTTAGAACTGCTATAATGAATTGTTTGTAAGAAAAAATTTTGCAATAGAAAATAAAACGCACTAAGAATGAAAACAAATTAATAATTAAACTATAGTATTTAGAAGCTATATATTCTATATATAATAATTCCAGATTGCTATTGATTACTGACCTACTGATTCCTGTAAATTATGCAAACACAGCTATGTTGTGAACATTAATACATTGTTATACCATTTAACAACCGGTACGAAATATTTAATTATTTTAAAAACTGATAGACTGATGAGAGCTGAATATCAATGTTACATGTGTATTATTTTTATTTATGCTATATATATATTTAGAATGATTATTATATATATTATTAATGACTATATATACAAAGAACAAACAATAAAATATACCAAACTAATTCCAAAACAAAACTTAATGGATTCAAATTCTTTGAAGCCTAAATACTGAGTGACTTTCTTATGGTAAATAATATAATCTAGGCATGAAATTTTATTGGCTACTGTTGAAATTAAATTAATAAAAAAGTAACTTTTATCCAGGGACTTCGACGTTGATTTATTGTGGCGCAAAAGAAGAAAGCGAACTTATTTAATGATATTATAATAAATTTCCCAACTTCAAAATTGAAAATCTTTTTTTTTGTGTGTTAAGAACTTCATATTTATTTCCTAAAAATGACAGTTTCTATATATGAAAAATTAACTGCAATAAAAATTTGGTATTAATTTACTCTTATACACTCATCATGCAATACTCATCGTTAGCATGATGAGCAACTGAATGAGTTTGAGACGCTGTTTCATAGGCCTGCGTGAATTTTTTGGAATAGTGTTCTCTTATACACTATTGCAAAAAATACACGCAGGCCTATCAAACAGTGTCTCAAACGCATTCAGTTGCTCATCATGCTAACAAATACATCATAGGCGCATCTCCATACATTATTTAAAGTAATTAACTAGCAAAGAAAGTTAGGTATATCACTACTTACCAACTTACCATATATTGGTTTCAGAAATACTTGATGACGAAGTTTTGATCATTTGCATATCTAGCTGCGTTGCTTTCTGCAATAGAATGTATTTTAATACCTTTGTTTCATACATAATAAATACATTTATTTCCTATTGTTATTTTAATATATTTAGATTAAATTTGATGAAAATGGAATTTACCAAATTAAATCGGTGAAAATCACAATTACGGATGATGTTGTATATAAAGATATTGAAGGGACCGAAAAATACATAATCTACTATAGTAATGATTTGAAAGAAGAAAAGAAAACTTATGTAAGTTATCATATTATGTATTAATAATAGCGCTGTTAGAACAATGTAGCAACTGGTATTATAATGATATTATCCGTTAATTTTCTAATAGATTAATAAAAAATTTTTCTAAATATTTTAATAATAGTTCAGAATAAATCGAAATATTATGTTAAAAATATAGATTATAGTTTAATGGATAATTAAGATTTTATCTTAATATTAAACATATACGTATTGAGGTAGCATACGCCCCAAAACAAAGTTTGTCCCTAGATCAGAGATGCACATACCGCCGCCCTCCATTGATTTGTTGATGGCCCGCCACAGCACGTGGCGGGCCACCAACAAATTTAACAGAAGTTATTTTAACAAGCCAGGCAATCCACTAATTATTTTTTAGTTTTGAATAATGCATTTTGAAATAATATTTTTTTTTTTATATGAAATTATTTTTATAGTGGTTCGATAATAATGTTTTATACAGTAAGGAAAAGATACTCATCATATTTGTAATAATAAACATTTTTTTTTCATTTTTACTATATTTATGTATGTAAATAGGTAATTTAAAAACATTATGCATGCGCGCAAAATAGCACTGTAGCTTAATTAATAAAATTTATAATCAAGAAATGTTGAGCCACACATTAAAAAATTGTTAAATCAATATAATTCCATGAATCCAATCAAAAGTTTTTTTAGTTTGATTGCGTTCCTTTGTAACAAGTAATTAGTAAACATGATATATAACTTTGGTGGTTTTTGGTGGCCATCTTATAAGTCAGAGAATCTATGCGACTCTTGCTCTTAACAAGTCTATGCATCCCTGCCTTAGATTGAGTGTGAAGCAGAATTTTCTAAAACAGATGCATCTCTTTGACAAATTTTATCAATTTATATTTTGGCTATGTACTTTTCGTAATTTTTGTGCGTAATTTTATCAATTACAGTAATTTGGTGGAGATAGGATTTTTTAGAAATGTCTGAAGATCAGCTATTCATTCTCACATTTTCATACAAGCATTCTTCGTATTGTGCTAATCGGCACGCTGGTTAATCGCTGTGTGCCGATTATCACCTATTTATTATAAAGGAATGTTTTTCAATTTTACTTTCTTAGTAACATATTGATATATCATAATATGGTGGTCGTCAGTTGCAGATAATTATTTTTAAATATGAAATAATGAATGGTCAGGAGGATACAATTGAAACATTATTATAATGCGATTGTTGAGTTTGAAAGAATTTACGAAACTAAATAGCTTTTACTTGTCGATGTAATGGTGTACATTGTGCGCATTTCATCTAGTATACTCGTTTATTATCTGAGTTTATCAGATAATAAACGAGTTTATCGGGTTTTAGTATTATGTTCACCTAAGAAAGAACTACAGAGAAAAGAAACGTTATAGAATTCTTACTTTTTAAGCGTTAGGTTTTGAGGACTTGTTGGCAACATCCAGCGATTGATGCTGCAAATTCTCTACCTCCACTGGAGAGATACAAGTATCTGTCTTGTCCATTGGTCGTGTTGTGGTGTCAAGCGACACAGATCCGTCTGTCCATAAACATGCAAGTCTGTTAGAGGCTCAATGTCTTGCTATGAAGAAAGAGGACTAATCTTTAATCGTTAATCCATAATACAGATCAAATTATGCTATAAAAAAACAAGCACTGATTATACATAGAAGGCTAATATATACAAATGCAACATTGTGTTAATTAAAGCAAAATAATATACAAATCAGTAACAACAATAATCATTTATAAGATATAGTTTATCATATAAACATTTTGTTTTAAATATTTAATTAATTCTGAACAATTAATGTTAAATAAATCAAACCATATCAAATCTTGTCTATCAACCAACCGAAAAGGAAATGATCGCTTGGATACATTTAATCTAACAACCTTTGTAAGTTAGTAAAAGATTTGATTTCAGCCTTGAATTGTGTATTTTTAGCAAAACATTAATATCATTCATATTGAAATAATAGAGTCTATTTCCAGCGAAAAGTCTTGAAATGTAAGTATAAATTTCTCTTCCCCAGAGAAAAAGCCACATAGATCTCTGTGACTTAAATCAAACCAACAATTGATATAGTTTACCTATCAGTTCTCTTAGTTTCAAATTTCATTTATATACTGCGGTTGTCATAGTATTTTACTTGACTCTGGCGACCAGTCAATAGGGTTTCTCGCTGAAAGGATTACGGATTAAGGACAGGTAAATATGTTTTGAACTGAGACACCACACTACATATCATAGGGGCAGCATCCACTTCCCTTTCTGATGAAGGAAAAGTAGTTGGGGAAATTCTCTCGTAACCAGTCAACATCTGAGTCAATCGACAGTCTGTATAATCGAATGTTGCCTACCAATATCAAATAGGCTCAGTTAGTTCTACCGTAGGTGCCATCGGATCAGCACTTCAGACAACAACTCATTTGCTGTACAATCGGGACCACGTTTGACGGATTTGGGAATGTTTGCATCAATGCCATACCAGAGTTAAGAGATTTATCCGACTACGCCAGATATGATCACGTATTAAGATGTTTTATATTTAAACTAAACTAAGTTTAAAAGTTAGCATAGATGAAACGAATTTTTTTCACATTTTGAATAAAATGTTTCAACTAATACGAATAACAAAGTTTCTATCGAATGATGAAATCTACAGGGTATATCTTATCTTTCACATCACAGTTTTCCTTCAGAAACCCGATGAGATAGTGGGGAGAAAAATTTTGATAATCAAAGTATATTCGGAGAATCAAATCGACGCGATAAAAATTTTGTGAACCCATCGGAAATAGGGGCATAAGTAATCAGCTTTGAAATCTCCAATAAAAATCTATGTCGATTTAAGCATAAGTGAATAGAATTGTGAAAAACTAACAACTTTTGTCGTGAAAGTTTTTTAATATTACTTACAAATTGTGAGATATCACAAAAAAATAGATGCCACCATATGTAGCGCTATTCGAGCAATAAGAAAAAGAAAAATCTGACAAAGGGCGTCTGTGTACATCCATGACATCATAAAGGGCTGAAGCAAGTCAAAAAACTTTTGTTCTTGGGTATGACTCCATGTCATACTCAAGTGTGTCCGCGAAAGATTTGTTGTATCTGGGTTCGACTACTACCACCAAATATCCAATTTGGCCTTAAATTTGCATAATATTGTTCTTTGCTGTTTCAATAGTATCCCGCAGTGTACATAGGTGCCTTCTGTCGAATTCTTTTTTTTTATTGCTTGAATAGCCCAATCGGCGGTAGGCTACATGTGGTGGCATCTTTTATTTTGTGATATCTCACAATCTGTAGGTAATATTAAAAAACTTTCACAACAAAAATTGTTAGTTTTTAGCAGTTCTATCTAATTATACCTAAATTGGCATAGGTTTTTATTAGAGATTTCAAAGTTGGTCCCTTCTACCCTTGCTTCTGATGGGCCCACAAAATTTTGTCGTGACTATTTGATTCTACGGATATACTTTGGTAATCAAGCTTTTTCTACTTACTATCTATCTGATCGCATTTCTGAGAAAAAAGGGTGGTACGATATAACCTGATAATGAACTGACTTTATGCAAAGAGACTTATTACACTTCTGTATGCGACGCTATGCTTAATGCTATTCCCTGCAAAAGATGTTTAAAATGAAATACTATTATCAATTTACATATTTCGATGCGACATTTAGCACCAATTCCCGCAACGCGATTAATGCAATGCGTCTCATCATATCAAAGCCACACGACTTTATAATTTTCTTTTATAAGTAAATTCAAGGCAAATTACGAAATTTGGTAAAGTTACATCACAACATATTTTGAGTGCAATTCCAAGTGGAAGCTAACATAACTACAAACTAAAAATAATCAAATACAAATTTATGTATCAAATATATCTTCACTGAACATCATCTAATTTGTGTTTTGTATCAATAATAGACATAATTTAATTTTCTAATTAACCATGAAACTTTAAAATGAAAAACCATGAAAATTTCTAATTAACCATGAAACTTTAACCATGAAAATATTCAGCGACAAATATGTCGCTGAATATTTCATGTGGGGACAGCTGATGGTTTAAGAAATAACATAATGTCCTTAAACCAATCGTTGAATTAATCCAAATAAAATCGACATGTTTTTAAGGCTATTTGTTTCTGAAGATGGAGTATGTTCAGAATATAAATTTTGAATCTCCATGTATCAAGCTGCGCTATGCCTATTTACCATAATAATGTGATATTTAACGATAAAAATTCATAATAGTGTATCGGTTTCTGCAAGAAGATAAAGTGAGGATATTACTTTTAGTATGTTATGTACTGTACTTTGGATGGAATATTAGTATATTATTATTTCCTACAGTATTTCTGTTAGGAATCGTATGTCTTCATCTAAGAATTGCCACGAATAATATGATTATTGCGAGTTTCATATATTTTTAATTAAAAGTTTATTCCAGAGATCATGATATTTCTGAAAAAACAATAAGCGCTGTGTGAAGAAAACTTATTGCAGTCCGATGTGGTAGATAATAGATAGTTAAGAAACAAAGATATTTTTTACTTTGAAAATTTATTAAGATTAAAATTATCAAATTAACTTTTCAAAACTTCCATTTTAATTCATTAGGATTTTGATATTTCTGGACGCAGTGGAATATTCCATCACTTTTCCACACCTGTGCAGTCATTAAAGCTCTGCATGTATTCAGATTTCTTTGAAGGTGACGTCAAAGATATATATAATTATATTATTATAGAAGTAACAGGATGTCTCATTGGTAAGTGTTTATGATTATAAATATCAATAGCAAATATTTTATAATATTACGTATGTAAGTTTTCTTTTTAATTTTAATTTATGCTAGATAAGTTTGACATTTCTTTTGTTAATAGGCTATATGTAAGAATTTGTTTTTATATTCTAATCATGAAATATACAGGTTGAACCAAAAGTCTCTTGCACCTGTAAGAAATCAGTTATGCCAAATCTCTTAATGCAAATTTACTTAAACTCACGAGTAGCCATGTAGATGATCCAATCAGAGTAATCTTGAGCATGCAAATTAGGGCAAAAGAAAGTTCATCACCAAAACGGCAACTGACAGAATATTTACAATTACAAATATCTTCAGCATGTTATTCAGAATATTAAAAAACTCCATAGAAATCCAACAAACGGTTTCTTCTAAACATCAAAAACAGATTTATTTTTTATTATTTTATTATTTATTTATTTACAATATTACTAATTGTACTACTGAAACTTTATGCAATCCTCCAAGAAACAACTATAATAAGAACAAATAATTATAGGTATAAGATATAAGTAAACAAACAAACAATTAATTTCTATTAGCATAAGTTGGAGCAAGAATAAAAATGACCCTAATATATTTTTCTGCATTTTGTTTTGAAATATGGATAAACTGATACTTCCTTGTTAGTTTCTGCTGAAAATTAAACCTGAAATAATCGTTTTCTACATCTCCACTTAAATATATTTCTAAATTTTTTTGTCTTATTTATTAAGGATATCCTGCATAGTTGGTATACATACTTAAATTTTAATAATAATTTATTATGTTAGTTTGAATTTGTTCTGCCATGAATTAGAATTGAATTTTTAAAATTGAATTAGATTTAAATTTTTAAATATTATATTAAATATAATTAAATATATAACAGTTACTCTCTACTTAATGAGAAGCATATTCCGCTTATTTATTTCATTCGTATATATGGAAATAAATATTATGACTTTTTTCACTTTCCTAAAGAAAGACATTGATGAAATGAAAATGGACGATATTGAAAAGTCATAGTTTGTAGTATTCTGATGATTATTCACTTTATTATTATTTCATATTATTTTTCTAATTTTTGATCGTGTAATCAATACTCAAAAACAGAATACCTTTTACTTTGAATTCAGTATGGAAAATTAATTAAGAGATGTGACTTTAAAACTGCAAAGATATATGTAGCGTTGAAAATGAATTCTCAATTCAGTAGAAAAGATATGACATAAGTATTAGTTCATAGAGAGACGACGTTCAGAAAAGGAAAAAAAGCATTATTTCCTAAATAACATTGATTAATCTGTATGGGAATAAATATGGGGATAATTCAAATATCAGTCCAAATCTCTAGTTTTTAATATTGTATTATTTTTAAAATATAAATAGAGTGAAAGAAATCCTTTTCTAGTCATTAGTTTCTTAAATTTTGCAAATAAATTTGATAAAGTAATGTAATAATTCAAACTAGCTACATCATTGAAATTATTACAGAAAGTGATATAGGGCGCTTCCAGTTGGCAAGCAGCTCGTTCCAGTTGGCAAGCAGCTCGTTCCAACAAGACGGTTCGCTTCTCAGCAAACCGTCTTGTTGGAACGAGCTGCCTAACAAAGTGGTTTGCTTACTTTGAATGACGTCATCAATCGCTGGATTTGCTGCTAAGCGAAGTAACTGACCTCTTTCCTTGCTAGTTTTGTAGCATTCAGTTAAACAGCGTGAGCTGTTTAAGCGATGATGCTAGGTAAGCGCTTGTTCAGCAAGGTCATCAAGTTGCTTGCCAACTGGAAGCGCCCATAATATTAAATAGGAAAATACTTTTTACCATTTACCAAAAATCTTTTAAAAATTTGTGTAAAAGTTATAATTTAATGGTTCGATTTCAAAATCTCTTTAAACTTTTCATCAATTATAGAAAACATTATAATTAGTAGGAAAAGTTTGAAGATTTTAATAAAATAATTTCAACAGAAAGAAAAATTATTTGCATATTTTAAGCTATGCTTTTATCAGATAAATTTCTAATTTTGCATTTGTAATATTGTATGAAAATGACCTCTAATCACACTCTACAGTAATTACAGGTAAAGGAAAGATCATGAAGTTTTTGAGAAAAAAGTAATGACACATTGTATACAAATGGGGAATACCTTGAACGAATATCAACTGTCGTAGCAGTAAATCTACTGACGGCGAAGGTGGGTTAAATTCGTTTAGGCGGGTCAAATTGGGTACCCTTGTATCTCAGTGATGACCGCTGGAATTTAACAGCAAATTCATAAATAACTTCTAATCACGATAATGTCAGTAAGACTGAACTGGAGATGAAGCAACATGCTAGTTGTTTTGCTAAAATATTTTACAGATTTGTGCTGAAATATTTCGATTTTGTGATTAACATATACCACTCTCTACTGTCATATACAAGAAGAATAATTATCAATAAATATACCTCTGTATTCGTTTACTTTTAACAAACATTTTAATACAATAATCAATATTTTACTGCATCTTCTAAATTTAAACTTTTTTAAAACCGCAAAAGTTAAGAGACACAAAAGAGCAGACCATAAAAGAAAGAAAGAAATGAAATAAAGAAGCTTAAGAAAAGTGAAAAAAATACAGAATTATCATTAAAGGAGGAAGAGGAAAACACTGAAGTCAGCATATTTGTAATGAACTGTATGCACATTGTAAACCAAAGAAACGACAGATCCAGTGTTGTCGTGTCCTAAGTAGCCAAAGTGTTTGTTCAAATACAGAGAAAGATGATGGCACATTTATATGAGACTTTTGCTAAAATATGAAAAGTAATATTTTCTTAATTTCTGTAAATAAAAATTTTGAAAATGTGGAATTTCACATGTATTCAAACGGGCACCCGGTTTTACCCCGCCCATCATGTATTTGCATTTATTTTTTAAAATATCCCCTACCTAAGGAATAAACAAATCGGATGGTTGAAGAATGGGTTCAACGGAGCAGGCCAGGACCTCTCCTGAAAACTTAGGATTAAACCGGAATTGAACCCGGACCCAGGGTCGTAATCCGCAGCTTTACCATGGAGCCATCTGGCCGACAAATAATTGGAAAGGAATTGATAAATATTAGTATTCCGTTTAACCATGATATCAAGTGACATTCATTAAAACTTTCTGATGATAATCAAATTAATTTGTTAAGATTAGTTCTAAGAAGATGAAAGTCGCAGCAGACAGGTTACTGTCACCAACTTTTCCAGAAGATAAAGGTGGTGGACTTCGATTGAATCGACTGAGTACGATTGTCGACGACAGATATTTCGTATCCAAAAGAAAATTCACTAAAGTGTGTTATTTTTCAATGGCTTTTATTATAATATCTTCCCAAAAAACAAAAACATAGCTTTTTGTGAGATGGAGAATATTATGAACACAATTCATCACAATAGAAATTGAGTGATGGAAATTCATATAAGAAATCCTCTTTCCACCACATTGTTATTGTAAATTAATGATTATTAGTCATTTTAGAGTAACAGAACGAATTTAATTAAAACAGTTTTTCGGAACATCAAAATTAATTATATGAATTAATATCCATATAATTAATTAAAATTAATTATATGAATAATAAAATAACGCAGATTTGATCAAACAATAAATATATATTGCTTTAGAATAGTTTTTATTTCAAAATAGTTAAAGATGGTTTCTATACTACCTAGATATTATGGTCTCCATGATCTTAGCAGTAATTGTGGCTTAATATATATAGTATTCCAGATGGCCGCGGTTAAAGCGTGCATTTCTTTCATCATAGAGGATTCATCATATCATCGGTATCATTTCCAGGATCCCAGATCTCCAGGTTTTTTCAGCACGTCTGTCCTATCCAGTTCAATTATTTGCTCTCTACCTGCTAGCTGAAC
>WUQG02289494.1:0-19570 GCA_011317285.2 Androctonus mauritanicus | reverse complement strand
CACAACTGCAAGTAGAGTTGAATCCGGTAATTTTCATACACGTTAATTGTGAAAAAAGCAGTATAATAGAATTTAAAATTAAGAAGTTTAATTAATGATGATGGGCAAATACAAACTTGAAAGGGAGAGTCGGAATTGATAGAAAGATGCATGAAGACTCATGGCATAATTTTTGGTTTTGATTTTACTTTTGTATTCATTCTGCTTTTTATTTTGTAAGATAATGTAGTGTAGAGTATAACAAATTGTTCCTTTGTTGAAAATGTTTCACAAAGATTTCTTGGATTTTATGTATAAGAGCAAAGTAATGACTCTAGGGAAATAATAGTAATAGTATACAAATGAGAAAATGTATAAATGGAAAACGTGTAAATGAGATGATTTTACATGCAAAATTGAAAGAGTATACAAAACAACATACAAGTGCAAAAAACGTAGAAGTGAGAAATGTGTAAATGGGGTTCTACTGTATTCATGCATATTGAAAATATTTCTTAATTTTTCCTAGAAATTCTATATTTTATTGTTTTTTTATTGAAAATGAATTAAAATTGATTAGTTTTACAAGCTAATCATTTTCAGTTCATAACCATTATCATATCAAATGATACAAAATAAAATTAGAAAATACAATTATTTAGATAATCAGCAATAAATTAGAACTTAAGCTTGGAAAATATCAAATATCTGTTCATGTTATATGTCTTCTTTTAATAATTCATTGATAAATTTAGTGTGGTTAAATTTACTTTTTAATCATTTTGGATACTAGTATTTTCATAATTCAAAATTATTATTATTATTATTTACAAATATATAATTAAAGTAAATTTTTCATTATTTATTGGAAGATACAAAATAAAAATTTCAAAAATATATACAGTATATCATCAAACTAAACATGTGAATAATCAAAATAAGGAATTTTTATTTCAAATCATCATTTATAAATGAAAAATGAAATAAAATAAAATATAGTATTTAATGATAATAACTAAAGTTTTCATAAATTATTTTTAATTTATGGAAATTCTAAAGAAAAAAGCACAGGGATTTTTACTTGTATTATAAGTAATTACATTTCAATTACAAATATATTTGTTAAACAAATGATAGAATTTAAAAGAAAAGATTCATAGTATTCTCGTAGCAAATTCATAGTTCTCTTCCATCAAAATATGTAATATCCATAATTTATAGCTTATTTTCAAATAAATTTTTCTTTTAAATTATAAACAATAAACACAAATAAAATAATAAATTTATTATCACTAATAATTTTATTTGTGTTTAAAAATTAAATTTAAATCTATATATTATGTAAACTTAAAAAAGTTTTCATCAAAATGCTGTTTTAAAAGAATGAAAAACAATAGTTTAAGCAGATATTTAGATTTCTAAATTCACTTTGTTTGAAATGCACATCTGAATTTTATAAATATTGAAATTTAAAACTGATTAAATATTGCAGGTATAATATTTTGATTTACATATTGACCATTGTAAATCCAACTTTATATAAAAATTTTCCAAATCTTTTTTGAGACATTTATTGTATTTGTAAGTTACAAGTCCAAACATGTTTATTTACAATATTTAAAAATTTATGTTACTTGATATATTTATATATTGTAATACTGTTTGCTAATTTTAAGTATCATATTATTATCATGATATCTAACTATGTGGCATTGTCTCTCTTCTAGTTAGAGAACAATATGGTAACATAACTTGGTACAGATTCAATTCCTATGTCCACTAGCTCTGGCAGTTTTCCATTTAGAATTTTTGTTAAAAAATTATTTTTGTAACTTACATAAAATTCTAGATATATGAAAATTTTCAGTCTCAATTATTTGAATAAAGTTGGAGAATAGCTCTATATTATATTTTTACAGAAAAGTTATATACCACATTTATTTGTTCAAATAATTTTTTAGTTTTTAGTAAAAGTTTCAAATAGAATAATATAAAAGTTCTACTTATATTCTATTTAATGATGTTTTAATGAAATATAAATTATAATTATTTATTTTCAAAATATTTTTATTTATAAAACTCATTATTTCGCATGAAGTAAATGATAAGTTTATTTAAAAATTCATTGTGATTAAAATATAAAATTCTAAATAAAAAAATTTATAAAAATTTTTCATTATTTTTTAATATTCAACAATACTATTTCTATCTGAATTTATTGTTTGGTAAAAGAAATTAGCAAATATTTTATTCATATATAAAATAGGTTAGATTATGAAAATATAGAATTGCATGAAAGTTGAAAGAGATGTTTCCCAAATAACTCATAATCAATATATTGAAACTCATAACTCCAATGAAAAACCAAATCAAACCCAGAACTACAAATACCACAAAATCCCTTATAATCTATATCAGAACAAAGCTGTTAAAGCAGCCTTTAAAAAACAAAATAAGAAAGTAGCAATAGCAAGAGGTTCCATATTATTTGGAGTGCTCAAGAATGAAAGAGAACAATGGAGGATAAATATAAACCAGGAGTATATCAGATCCCACTCCATACACAGCAACAAAATAAAGAACAATACTATATTAGAGACACAAAGAACCTCAAAAAAAGATTGCAAGTGCACAAAAGGGGCAAAAAAAAACCAGACTAAATATGGCACTCTTTGCTAAATATTAAAATAACATGAAAATAGATTGTGAAAGAGCAAGAATTGTAAAACCAATAGCATATCGAAAAGACAAATTCTTATAAGAAACCCTTGAGATAATAAAGAGAAAGCCATTGAGCAATATAATGAATGATAGGATTGAAAAAGCCATCACCAGCATGGATGTATGCATTAAAAAGAAAATAACACAAATAATGGTATGATAGATAATATAAAAATGCTGCATCTAAAGTTTATATTATTTTAATTAATACTTTTAAGTATATTTTTTAATCAATGTAATCTTTAATCAATCATAGTGTTATCACTATAGCAAAAAATATAGCATAACAGTTTTTAATTCTTTAAAATGTTCTGTTCAATTTTAATTATGTAACTGATGAGAGTGAAAGCCGAAAACATTACTAATAAAGTTTATTATAGAGTGTTGTTCTATAGTGCTATTATTGTTTTAATAAATTCGTAATTATTAATTGCCTTGATTTAAGAAAATGAAGATCATTAATATTTTAAATTATTAATTAAGCAAAATAAATAAATAATTCTCAGTTTGAGTTCCTGCATTTACAAGTTTGTTCAAATATGAAGTATCAAGAAAATTGAAAATATGAACATTAACTGCAATAAATAAATGCTAAACATTCATAAAAATACATTTAAAATCATATATACAGCTACATAATAAAGTAGAACTGGGTATATAGCAGAAATTCCATTGTCTGCTATAAAATCAGAAAAATCAAATAACAACTGATTAAGCAAAAGTAGCATAACTCTAATTGCCATTGTTTTCAGCAGCAAATTATGCAAATAACTTTTATTCTCAAGGTGTTCATTTGCTGTATAAAAAGATCATCCAATCATTTCCATGCTGATGACAAAGAATAAAAATTTCATAATATTCATATGAAAAAATAATTTCATTTTTATAACTTGCTTGGTTTTAAAGGCTGTATTTTCATTTATTTATATAAATAAATCATTCCTTAATCACATATTATTGATTTTATTAACCTATATTTAATTTTATTATTAATTTATTATTTAATTTTTTTATTTATTTTAATTTTGGTCAAATTTTCTTATCAAGAACAGAACTTTTGATTTTAACATTATGTTTATGGGAAATTAAAACTTTGAATTCTTGGAGTGAAACTCATCTAGTTACTAATGAGCTCGCACCAGGAATGAATTAACTTGTAAAGGCAAGAACTACATGTTAATACATATAGTTCCTGCCTTTACAAGTTATATTTCAAAAGTTTATTATTCAAAATTATAAATTTCATTATATATAGAAAAATTATATATGAATAAAATTATATATATCTTCATGGTAATTGCAATGAAAATGCAATAGTACATAGAAATATATAACTGGCTATGTTATTCAATGAAAAAACTGAAAAAAATATAAAAAATGCATAATTTTATTTATTTTAATTTCAAAAATAATTTTATATACATATAACCTTATACAAATTAATTTATTAGATATGAAATATACAATAAAATTTTTTATAATTTTTATATAAAAAATAAGATATATATTATATTACAAATATAAATGCAATAGCTTTTATGATATTACTATAGCAAAAAAAATTCTATAAAATCTAATTCATTCAGAAAAAAATAAAGCTGACTGGCACAAAATATCATACTGTCATCTGACAGGTATCCATTATATGATGTTATCTTTTGCCTTTTCATATGAAATGTTACAGGTAATATAATCTTGAGTATCATATCATATAAAATAATGTCAATTATCATTTATAAATACAGTTTGAAATAATCTTTGTTACATTTTAATCTTACAATTTTTCAGTAGAAGTGATTCATAAATAAATTACTACATTATCTTTATTTACAATATATGCAATTATTGAATATAAAGATTTTATAAAAACTATTGTTTTTATTAAGAAATATTAAAATTATCAAATGAAAAAAAATCTCAATATCTACGAATTAACTGTAAATAATAATTCATATAAATCCAATGGGGAGTTAATTTTTAAAGTACTAAAAATAACCAACTGTTGATTGATTGTAATATAGTTGAAAAAGAATAATCAATCAAAATTTTATTTAAAAATTGTGGACTGAAATATCTCTATTGAAATATCCTGAAATTCCTTCAGATTTGTTATAAATTTTATTTGAATCTAGATAGTATTATAAAATAACAAACAAATAATGATTTTTAAAAATAAATTTTATTTATTGACAATATTTTATTTATTACATCCAATATATTGGATGTAGTAAATAAAATATTGTCAATAATGGATTTGAAATATTTTTATTGGTCAAATTTGCATTGGGATTATTTTACTTCATTAATCAAGAATATTACTAATTGAAACAACTCTGGATTAATTCTTCTATTAATAAGGATTGATAATATTCTACTATAATTTTTAAATTAAAACTAAAAATAATTTTTAATCATTGACATCATATATAATGATAACCAGTCAAAAGAAACTAAATTTTAATAACAACAATTTAAGCAGGCTTAAGCATTAGCTTAATGAATGATTTAAATAAGAAATTTAATACATTTTTCAAATAGAATTTCTAAATTAATCATTTTTATTTTATACAACTGCAAAAAAATAAATAATTGATTCACTGATATTTTACTTTATTTTAATGCTATTAATTGATTAATCTATAGCTTCTCTTTATTTTTGTGGTTGTTAATAATAAATATAAAAATAAATAGCTATTGATATCAAAATAATATTCTAATAAATTTTAATTTTCAAATATATATAACACAATGTAATAAACACTTTTACTTATAAATAAAAAAATATTTATTCTTTCAATTTTTCAAAGCAACAGATATTTATTTTATCTGTCCATAAGTTTTAGTGATGTATAATGGGTGGATAACAATTTTACATCTTGTTTTTTCATCACCTACTGGAGGCCCCACAAATTTTATGGAATGATGGGTGCTAGCCTCAGGGATACTAAAAAATCTGGTAACTAAAGTAGGGGTAACCTATCAATTTTCCTTTACTAATAAGGAATGTTAATCATAATACAGGTTTGAAAGTTAATTAAAATTTTAATCTCTGAATTATTCTAAATATCCTTTCTTCATTCTTAATTAATGCAAGTAAATTCAAATAGAATAAAATGTATAAAATTTCAAATTTATAGCAAGATATATGTAAATATAATCCTGAATAAAACAACGAAAAATTTCATTATGTTTATGTAATTTTTTTTGGTATTAATTACAAACTGCAATCAATTTTATTCCTTTTTATAAGTTATATAATTTATATTCAAAATTCTGAAATTTAAGCAATCATTTAATAAGATAATAAATAAAATTTGATTTACAAAGATTAAGAAATTATTATAAAAGAATATATGTTGTGATTAAAGACAGCTGGCTAAAGAAACGAAGAAAATTTGCTATATAGCAATTTAAATTATATGAATATTCTTATGTACCGTTACTAATATTTCAAAATTCCAGATATGCATATTTATAATCATATAATTAAAATTCTCAATAATTATATTTAACAAATATTTTATTTGTGTCCTTTCAAATTAATAAACAATTTTTTGATAAAATAATTATTAAACTAGAAATTAATTTAAATATATAAATATTATTTCTATAACTTTCTATTTAATGATTTATTTACATAGATATTATACATAAACAAATCAAAAATGCTGACAATAATTTATATTCTACTACTTCATGAACTATATTCTACATTAAGCAGAAATATTACAATTTCTCTTTTAATACATTTATTCCTTTTAATAATACAAAATTTTGTACTTCAATATATTATTTCTTGATTTTTAATACAAATTTTGTATTACAACATATTGTTTATATAATTTTTGCACTGATCTTAAGAAATTGTGTAATTATGAGTTTTCAATATGATAACTGAAATGCATCAATTTCAATCGATCAATTAATATTTCATTCAAAACAATAATATATTAAACTGTATGATAATGATATAGATAAAAATTTAAATTTTTTAATGAGATTTTCTAATAAAAATTCAGTGTAAATCTTTTATAATCAATCATACCTTTGTTATTAAATCAAATCAGAATCTTAGTTTTTATATGCTTAAAGAGAAAAATGTTCATCATCTACTCCTGTAAACGTAATAAATTTTTTAATTTTTTCTTTTCCCAATGCATATTTTTTATAGCCTTATAAATAATCGATATATATATATATAATATATACAAAATTAATGATGTATAACATGGAAAAATAATTTAAATTATGTTAACATGTTTTGCATCATTAATTTACTTATAGATTAACTGTCAAAAAAATTTTTTTTGAAAATTTTATCATTAAATATTTTCAATCACATCAATTATTTATTTATAACTTCATCATTTAATATATACTCAATAATATGATTTTGAGATTTAGCATAATTTACTTAAATATAGTAACAAATATTTTCATATCCTAAAAATATTTCAGAATAATGAAATCATTCAGTTCATGTAAATTTATTTATAGATATAATTCCCTATATAAAACAACAAAATATAATACTTTTATATCAAAAATGTCTTTTAATGCAGCTTCAGATATTAATAGTAATTTTATATTGTCAATCAAATTACTTGAAAGTCTTACTATAATTAAAATGAAGAATATAAATTCTTAAACAATAAATAACAGTAAAATAAACAGTAAGAGAAACTATCTACTTTACATTTGTTTTAATAATGATTATTCAGAAAATCACTCTAAGAGGTTGACAACTTATATAGTAGACTCGCATTTTTACGATCCTTCAATTTACAAACTACACATTTTTATGAACTATTGAGTTTGTCCTGAAAAGTATTGCATAGAACTAATGTTAATTAATGCCATTCCCATTTATCAACTTTCCATTTTATGAACTATTTGATGATCCATATCAGTTCATAAAATCAAGAGATCACTATATATATAAAAATAAATGTTTTTGATATTTAAATATTTATAAATTCATAATAATAATTTTTCATAGCAGGAATATAATAACTGCAACAAGTATATTTGAATGGTATAATTAGATATATATATATATTTTAATATCTCCAAAAAATTGAATTTAAATATCATTAAACTATTGTATTTGAATTTCATTCCATTAGAATTTATTTAATTCCGAGAACATTTTAAAATAGCTATACAGTAAACTTCAATTTTTACTTACTCAGTTCCTTAAAATTGATTAACTTATTTGCCAAAAAAATTCTCTGAATTAAAAAAATGTGTGCATAATGACTAATAGCAATTATTACTATCTAGATTTTAATTCATAAATATTATAGGAAAACATTTCCATGTTTTAATGGAATACAAAAAAAATATAGCAATAATAGGGACTAATTTTGAAAATAAAGTTTTGAATAAAATTTTTTTTATAATTGTATGATATTTTATATATACACACAGTAAACAATAATCAATATAACATTTATAAAAACACATTTAACAAACAAAGATTTTAATGATTGGATATATATTACTCAAAAACTTTCAATAATATAAGAAGTTAGTTTTGTAAAAAAATTTAATTACAAATTGTTTACATAAATCTAAATATTGCAAATATGATTTTTGAATTGATAAAAAATTGTATTAGCAATTTTAAAAGTCAAAAGAAACATATTTACCCAACATTTGGTAAACCCACTATTCCAACTTTCAAATTAGTTCCAATTCGCCCAATTAAAGGTGGTCTTTCTACTTCACCTTCTTTTTTTTTTGGTGGCATATTTCTAACTAATAACTTTTTGATCACTAAAAACATAAAATTGTTAATTTCTGAAACATTATGAAATTATTATTATTATTATTCATAAATTATATTAAATAAATATAAAATTAATTAAATAAATCTTTAAATTTAAAATCTATAATCATCAAAATATATATTTATATTACAAATAATATTTTTATAGATTATTAAAAGTTATTTTAATTATTAGATTATCAAAAGTTTTTTTTTTAATTAAAACAACATTAATAGAATACAAAATAAAAAATATAATTATTTTTTAAATTAACTAACAACTATTAACATTAGTTAATAATACATTTATAATTTAAAGTAAATTAATATACATTAATTTAAAATATTTTATATACTGATAATTATTGTAGACATTTCATGTCATTTTGCAAAAACTGATTATAATTTTTAACTTGCTTTGATAAACAATATTAATCAATTAAGCAATAAATAAATAATTGATATTAATAATTGCATAACTTTTATATCATATAAATGTTACTCTAAAAAATTAAATAGTCAAATTTTTTTATATACATAAAATTATTTCATTGCTAAACTTAATGGAAAAAAATCGATATATTTATTGATCTAGTAACATTATTATTATTATATAATAATAATAGATCCCCCTGACTAACCATTATTATTATTATATAATAATAATAATGGTTAGTCAGGGGGATCTATTTACAGAAACAGAAGGGTTTATAATAATGATACAAGAACAGGTAATAAACATGAAAAACTACAGAAAATACAAACTGAAGTCACATTAACAAACAACACTTGTAGGAAATGCCACATAATACCCGAAATGATTCAACACATTACGTCGGGTTGTAAGCTGCTTGAACAAACAGATTACCTGCACAGCCATAACTAAGTAGCAAACATAATAGACCAAAAGCTTGCAACTAAACACAAATTAATAAACACATTCACACCATATTACAAATACATACTAGACCCAATTTTAGAAAACTCAAACGCACAAGATGTACTATGACAGAACAATCTTAACAAACAAAACCATACATCACAACAGACCAGACATCTCTCTCATAGACAAGCAAAACGATTTTCAAAAATTAGTTTTCTTTCATGCAAATGAAATTTTTAATTAAAATTCTTGAGCTATTTTATAAATTCGAAAATATATAAAATCAATATCAATACAGTAATAATTTTATTTAAGAAACCCTCACTAAAATTGATTTAAATTTGCCAGAGAGTACTACATAAATGAAAAATAAATCACACATTTTTTTATATAAGATTATAATATTTATCATTCTGCAATAACTGTAAATGAAATTTTTCTATAAAATGGTTATAACAAAATAGAAGCTGTATGAGTCTAAAAACTTAATTTGTAAAGGGTTAAATATGTTATTATTAAAATGCAATTTTAAATAAAAAACTGCATAAACTTTTAGATCTATTTTTTTAAATATGCAATTTAACTATGAAGTTAGAATATGATATGACAAGGAAAAAACTTGAAAATTTATTGTGTTCATTCTCTTATTAAGCAAGGAAAAAAAAAAAAAAAGAGAGAGAGAGAGAGAGAGAGAGAGACTGACAAAAATAGAAACAATTCTAATTTCCATCAATCTTTGGTATTTTATCTTCCTGGTTAACATTCTGATTCAATCCCATTGCTATACTTTCCAAATAATTTAAATTATTGTAACATTAGTTCAATGTCTTTCTGATAATTTATTTTATTTATTGTTTATATATGAAAAAGTAAAAGTTTTGACATTTACTTATATCAATATTTCTCTGATAATAAATCTTACAAATCTTTTTTGTCAACAAAGAACTAAATATACTGTGAATAGTAATATCTAACTTCCACATTTAATATATGTTCTAAATACATTAACTTTTAAATATTTTCTTTGACATAAAATTATATAACTGTTAGCTTGATGGAAAATACAACAACAGATATAATAGACATTTAATTACTGGAATTGATGAGATCATATTTTTGAACAAGTATAAATCTTCAATAAATGAAAAATGAATTTGATAAGATTGCAATCTAATTATTCATTGCAGTATCTAAATCAAAACTGGTACAATACCAATATTTGAATATTAAAAAGAAAAGTATTCACTACATCATATTTTCAAAATAATCAGAGATTCAGAGTCCCTGAGATTAATTAATCTATCCATCCATCGAATGCATAAAAATTTAAATTTGAATTCTATTTAAATTAACAATGATTATGCCTTTAGAAGTAACTTATTAAAAATGGACAAAATCAATATGAGGAACTAATATTTTATTATATCATATGTCAATGAAATGCAAATTCCATAATGATTATTAAATATATCTAGTAAAGCATTTTTGTTTATACTAAAGTATAGTAGTCATTTCATTCTATTTGTCTATTTTCTATATGGAGCATATATTTTATACCTGACTGATACTGAAATCTGAAAAATCAGCAAAAATCTCCTCTGTCAACAAAGAATATACTGTGAATAGTAATATCTTATTTCCACATTTAATATATGTTCTAAATACATTAACTTTTAAATATTTTCTTTGACATAAAATTATATAATTGTTAGTTTGATATGATGCACTATTTTGTAAACTAGACCCTATCTTTTATTTAAATTTTAACAATACAATAATACTTACATTTAAATAAAATATATATATAATGATGTTACAGCTATTCATCCTTATTATATTTATTATATACCTATATTTAGATTTAAAAAATTTTTTGAGTCTTGTGGTAATTTTAAAAACTTTATATGACATATATGGGAAAAGATATAAATGATAAATTACTAAAATGAAAACATAGAATAAACAATTCAGTTATGGAAAACTGAAAAAAAACCTCTCAAATTATTTCAAAGCGAATAAAATTTCCAGATTAAAGACATATAAAATTAAAAGATTACATAATTCTCATAAAATTTTAATAAATATAAGAAAAGAAATAAATTTCATTTTTAACTAGATTTAAAATTTAATTTTTTTGATTTTGAAATGAAAATTTAAATTCTAAAAAAAAATTATTAATTTTTTTATGAGTTTTATTTTTATTCCATGATTTTAATTCAAAGACAAATCTAAAACAGATATAATTTCCTAGTATTTCCAAAGAAATCACTTATAATTAAAAGTGATTTTTATTTTAGTCTTTTATTATTTTTTTTTTAACTTTAAATAATTATCAAGTTAAATATTAATATGTTTGGAAAAATTATCATATATGGTATTGTCTTTCATGAGAAGAGTTTTGGCTTTTCATATAAAATTGTTAGACATCTCTGGTATCAATCAGAGTATATTATTTTTTTTTCATTTATTTGATATTTCTGTATTATTAACAAAATCATAATTTTCATCTTATGATAATCCAGATTATTTGGTAAAATTTCTTTTTTTTTAGTGTGTATATATAGATTTAATTTTAAAAAATATAAAAATTCAGATTTCTTATTTAGAAGAAAGTATTATTAAAATTATGCAGATATTCAAAGTAATAAAATTATGATAGAATAATACCAGAGATTATATGAGTATTAACAATGAAATTATTCATGCATTAGTTTTATAAAATATGAGTTTCAATATGAATCAGTTTATGATCTATCAATTTTAAGAGATTACTTGGACATCATTATCTTTCAATAAAGTAAATAGAAATATCAAATTCTCACCATAAAAATATAATTCAACATTATAAAATTTATTCAAATACTTGTTTTTATTTATTTATTATTATTAAATAAGCATTTTATACATAAAAAATAAACTTAAAGAGAAGTTGATATTTTTCATACTAATATGTTTTTTGATATTTTTAAAATAAGATTTATTTTTATTTAATCTTTCCATTGTTTTTATATCAGAATTTCAATGATTATAAAAATTATACTCAATCTTTATTTCAGATAAGGATTTTTCAACATAACATTATTCATTTATGATTTCATAGCCCAAAATAGATATTGAAATAAAAATTACAGTATTTAAAAATCTGCATTAAAAATATTCTAGTTTTGAAGATTTTATTGTCATACATTACATTACTTCTTTATTATATTATATAACATTAAATAGATACATGTAAAATATAGGCAACTTACATTTTTTATGCAGTTAAATTTATATTTGAAACTCTTAACTGTATAAATATTCTTGGAAATATTTTTTTAATTCAAAAAACAGGTATCTTAAACTCTATTTAGTTTTTAAAATATCATATAACATTACTGATAATCTATGCAACTTAGATACCCTAACTGGTTTTAAATTAGGCTACCAGTTTAATAAATAATAATAATAATAATAAACACTTCATATTACAATTAGTTAATCAATTTTGGATAATTTACCGCAAAATAAAATTCATATTAAAATAATTTTTTGTTAACATGTTATCAAATTCTAGCGTATCTAACTTTAAAACAAGTCTCATATAATAACACATAAAAATTTACATTTCGACTTAAGTCCTGCATAAATTGCCATATAAACTTATAGCCCTAATCAAAACATAAGACTTTTTTATTTAATTTGATATTTATTTATAAACTGAAATATCTAACTTTCAAGACTCAAAAAATAAATCTATAAATATGTTGTCTAGGCTTACAAAGTGTATGAAATAAACAATAAATAGCTTTCAAACATTTAATTCAATATTCTAAGATACAATCTATAATGAATTATTAAAGTGACTGGATTCTGACGTTACGTAATAAAATTTTAACCATTTTAATAACAATTTTTAAGTAAATTGTACGACATACCAAATGAAAACGTGGTACCAATTCAAGATGGCGACTGTTTGGTATTACGAAAATGTGAAAGCACCTAAATCAGGACAGAAAATTAAACGGAATTAAATGAAAATTAAATTTATTATAATCAATAAAATTACAAACTTAATTACGATTATTATTATTTAAAATACATAATAAAGCTGACTTTCTTATAATATATTAACGTTATGTCAACTATTTATAAAATACGCTAATATTATGTATTATATATATATATATTTGCATATACTGTATCTGTGCTGTACATACATTTAATACGCAAATTTAAAAAAATGATTTAATATCAACATTTTTGGAAATAAAATCTTGTCAAATTTTTTTATGATTGCTGTTTTCAGTTACAAATAGCGTCTACTGCAATTGCCTAACCGACAAACAGTATGAAACACTAAAATTTGAAAAATGTAAAAACTGTTATATAAAATAAATCGAAAAACTGAGTTTAATAAATGTTCAATATTATTGTTTTGTAATTACTATTTTCTTTATTCTTGATAAATTTCCAAATTAATAAAACAAAAACAAATATGAAGTCGTTCCAGATTTCGATCAATACGTCTATTCTCAAACTCACTTTTTCAAGAAAGTTTAAATTTAAAACAGAATTTGAACATAATAATATTATAAATCACTTAATCTGTATATCCGATAGAAAAAACAAATATTTAAGAATATAGAGTATATATTTTTTTCTAAATTTCTCGGAAAATCCACTAAAATACTTTACTTTTTAAAGCGTCTTATTGATCATACAGCGAAATAAATACTTAAAAAATAAATCATTCTGATAATATAATTGGTTTATTTTAAACAATTTTGGAATAAACTGTAGAATATATTAAAATTTTAATAGATTCAATTAATAATTTTAAGAAATTGCCATCTTTTCCGATGTTACGAAAATTACAAAAAAAAAAAAAAATTGGTTTAGAACAATGTACTGTACTTGAGCCAAAACATTTCGATTCTCTTTACGAATACAACTAGCTGATTTGTAATTATGAGTTTCGGAAAATCATTACATTGATGATTTAAGTTTTTTAATATTTAAAACAAAATAAATCATATTTTTAGATTATAAATAAAGGATTTTTAGATTAATAATAAAAGGAAATGCTGTTACATTAGTCTAACGTTTATGAATCAAAGATTTCAATTGAAAAATTACAAGTTGAAGAATAGCAACAAAATAAGAACTATTTGTTTGTACTTCCTATTCGAAGTACAAAAGAAAGTATTGATAAAATAAATTCCAGAAGAAATATATACAGTATATATATAGACCCTAAATAAAAAAAAAAAGAAAAAATTCAAAGAAAAAAAAATATATAAGAAAACCTCTGTTAAAAATTCCAATAGATCTAAAAATATCTTAAAAAATTCCTAAGAATACAAAATAAAAAGTCAAACTGGAAATATGGAAAGCAACAAAAAATATTACAATAAATAAAAAAATACCACATCAAAATTTCGATGTAAAAAGTAAAATAAAGTTTCATAATTATAAGTAAATTTATTTAATAAATTAGAAAAGAAACAAAAATAGAATTAAAGGAAAAAAACTGGGGAAAAAACAAGAATAACTTAAAAGTTGCTATAGTAACAAAATTAAGACAAGTATCGGTATCGAAATATTAATTATTATGATAATAAATATGGAGAAAGTTAAAAATGAACGAAGTTGAAAAGCGCGAAACAACATCAAAACACGAAAACAAAGCGAAAAAAGGTAAATTGTTTAGCGGAAGCGAGTAAGCAAAGCAGAGAGGAGCGGAGGAGCCGGTTGAGAGCGACCTCTGATGGTTTCAGAGACACATGTAATTTCGGTGTCTTACCAAGCGACGGTTGGGCGGCACACACCAAACGCCCTTCCCGTAGAGGTGGAGCCCGGGTCCGCTATTCGCCATGTCTAGCTCTGATTTCGCTAGGTGTTCTTGCCTCGGGCCCTATTCAATTGTTACATCAATAGCAGATGAACTGTTGGCATCGTTGTGAGAACGGAAGTTGTCGGATGTCTATGGAATCGTTTTAAATATAATATCCATCTAAATCCAAACATATTAATAATCGAAAAATTATATTAATAATTTCAGGGGGTATATTTTTTCGAAAATTTGTGTTTAAATTATCGTCTGGAACATTCAAGATAATAATCGATATGCAGGTATGTATAGATAATTTTGATTGGCTGACCGATTTTAAATATTTCTTGACGTCATTAAATCGTTTTCAAAATTTGAATTTTACAAATCTTTTATTTTCTGTATACAATATTTGGTTTGTTAAAATTCTCTCCCTATTTTTTGTTTTTGTTTTTTTTGTGATACACTGATGCGATCCAATATAGATTATCTTTGACATAAAATATATATATGCCCTATAATGAAATATAGTTTTAGTTTACACTTTTTTTTTTCTTTACTTAATTAGTGGTGTTAAATTTTATATATCTGCCCATTAAATTTCTCTGAAAAAGAAAGGTTGTAAATCTTGGTTGCGTGATTCTTTCATAAATCATCACCTTCTATCTTGTTAATTTGAATGCCGAACGTGAGATGAATATTGACTGTTATCTATAAGATTTATCCATAAAAATTCCTTGAGATGGAAAGTATTATTTTTAATCTATACATCATAGACTTTTTTTTTTTTACTCTTATACAAAGTTGTTGATAACACAGAACATATAAAAACATTGTATTCTGATTTAAAAATAAAAGTAATGCGTATGTTAAATCCCATAAATCCTCAAGACCTTATTTTCAAGTCGAGTCTAACCTGGAGAGATTGAATTTATAGGCCATCTAAATGTAAGCCGTATATAAATCCAACATTTTGAGATTTTACTCTTTTCTCGAAACCTACTTACCTTTCACTGCATTCATTACTCAATTTTGAAGAAGTTTACAAAAAGCGAACAAGAATGCACTTTAATACGATTATGAGTTAAAATAAATTATGAGCCTTAATTTGTATGACTTTTTTTAGTTAAGATATAAATTTAGGCCTATGAATTTTATTAAAATTAAAATATTTTATTTTCATGAGCCTTTGTTTTAAACTTGAGACCTATTTCTTGGCCTCGTAGTTAGGCCTACTTTGATCTTTGATATGCGCATACGTTTTAATTGATTTATGGACAAGTCTAAATCTGCAAACGATTCGCACATAAAATGCAATTATTGTAGGAAAAAAATAAAAATATGTAGCTATATTTTAATAATAAAATTTCAGAAAAGAAAAATATAAAAATGTATACAAAAAACGAATAAAAAAATTACAGGAGAAATATTACAAAAATATCTGTGAAATTCGATTATGCGGACATTCTCTGTAAACTGATCTCGAAATTCCTATTCAGATCGAATTGCCTTATACAATCTTAGAACGCAGACAAACTCAAACGAGCCTGTTGCGGCCGACTGTGCAAAATATGAATTAGAAAAGGCCCATTGTCAGATTACATTACAAATATCGCTTACCTGCTAAAAATATTTCATTCAGGTATTAACCGGTTATTGCTTATTCTGTCACCATATCAGTGCCATGTATCTCTCCGGCATAACTGATATTCTTCATAATTTAACATATTAAAAAAAGCGTAACACATAATGACGGATAGTGTTCGTTTGGTAAGATTTTTGCGTGATAAATGAATTAAAAAGTAACAGGTGACATCCCATCTTGAATGATTCCTGCTTAAAATTCTGGTCGTCTTCCACACCCTCCCCGTTCTATCCGCCATCTTGACAGCCTTATGTATTGGTTGCAGTACATCAACATAATCGCCTTCAACACAAACCCGATCCCACTGGATTTAGGTTATTAAATAACATTATAAGCATATTCCCATAATAAACTATGTTTTTGTATCTTAAAGAAATGGTGTAGATCAAAACTAAACTATAAGAAAAAATTCAGCGAAATCTAAAGGAGATTTATAACCTCACAATGTTTGTCATAAGAAGAACGTAGAATGGAGTTTTGCTGGGAAGTGTTAAACGGTCGGAAAATTTGGGATAGCAATTAATCTGTTCAGATCCAATTGATTTTTTGGTGATTTAAGAAAACCACCAAAAGAGTTATTTTGTTCAGTTAAAACCGCAAGTGCTCCGATGCGAAAGAGGAATTGCTTGCTTTTTTCCCCTCCACTTCATTTCTTCCTTTCCCCTTTTCTTCTTTCGGGCGGTCATTAGTGGTCAATAACAGTCTTAAAAGTATATTTTTAATTGTGTTATTTTATTCTAATCACGGACTTTATACCGTGACAGCCTGCAGCGTTATTGATTTGATTACGTACTCTTTAACCCTGTAACTCTAGACTAATATTCCGTCCTGTCAGTTGAAATCTGAAGGTGGCAACAGTGTTTGCCTGTAGGCCTGTCTTTTCCTATCCTGATTCATTACTTTTTACGTTTTGGGAGGAGTAATTGAAGTATGGGAATTTTATTTCCAAAATGTATTTCTATCGGGCCCTTAGTGGCTTTAGTTAATATCTTTAACATCTGTCAGGTCTGTGTACCAGACAGATCCTAGACAATTTTTAATAGTAGCAGATAGTGTCTGCGAGCTATGGTTTTTAAAACAATTAAAATTATATGCACAAAGATAAGCTAAAATGAAAAGTTTTAATGCTCAACTTGACCTAATTTTATATCAAAATTTTATTTATAATAATACACTGTAAACAGAATTCGTTATTTATTTTCGCACTTCCACCGCTTTAAAAGAAACAGCGTAAAATTTCTTTTTATCTGTTGTATAAATTCCAATAAATATATTGAACTAAATTATTTAAATTTATAATATAGTATAAGCATAATATTCCAAAGTTTAAATATTTTACATATTATATTAATCTAAAAACATGGTAACTTTCGATTAAAATGTGACTCGAGTTACATAGAGCTTAATCTTAGTTACAATTACAAAAATTTTATTTTTTTTTTTGTAAAATCTAAAGATAATTTTTGAATTCTAATCGATTTAAAATTTTATTTTAAAGCTAATTATTCTTTAATTATACTTTTACATATATTTCGTTTAATTTACACGTACATTAAATGGTATTAGATACTATGCTTACATAGATGAAGAAAATTCCTGTTATCCCAGAAATAAAATAATTTTGCAAATAAAAGAAATTAATATTGTATAAATATAATTAATGTCTATATATACGCATCGATAGTATTGAATTAATGCTAATTAAAATGCAAATTCTTTAATAGGACTAAATTCGATTAATCATAAGTATCATTAATAATAATAATCATAATTTTTTACTTCGATTCTAAAATATCTAAACACTTTTCAGGTATATAACAATGTGGGATAGTAGGCCTATTTAGAGCGTTAGCATGAAATCTTAAACTATAACTCGGTTTTGATGCTTGAGACACCTACTCCTCCCAAATTAGGCTAGGATGCAAGAAACATCTGCTACAGTTATTATAACAAATAGAGGGTTTATGAAACAAGGGTTTTTTTATTTATTAGAAGTGCAGATCTAAGCGTGTTATGAGGGGTGGAACTCTATTTTCACAGCTGTCACCACTTTGCTTGTCTGGTCCATGACACCCGTGCCGGGGGAGTAGAGGGCCTAAAGATAACATCGGATCAGTGTAGGCCTGCTCGTTATAACTTGTGTTTTTGATAATCTCGGAGATTAGAAGATCTAAAATTGTGTTAGTAGTGTCATTGATGTTTTAACATAAATATTTATACCCTCTATCGGTTTAACGCTGAACCTGTTAAAAAAATTGGTTATTAATCTTTTTTATTAGCGATAAAATGTTTAATAATAGTTATTTTACGAGGAAAATATTTTATGAAGCCTATTATCTGTTTAATAAACCAGCGTTATGAGTAAATAGCCTAGAAAATGATCTTGTAAGGAAACAATATATGTTGTAGGCCGATTCTTCTTCTGAAAATTAGACTAAATGAAAATATTTAAATTCCGCACACTGTTAGCATGCTATTTTTTTTTAAGTTATCAATTCACTTCATTTCAGATTTCAGAATAGATAAAAATATTTTCAATTGTTTTACCAAATTTTGAATTACATATCTAAGCATCCATAGGCCTAGTCTAGATATAGCAGATTAGATAGCTATATAGCTTTCTACAGTTTTTTTATGGGGCCTAAGGAAGTTTTTAATGCTTACAAGAATGCTAAATGTTTACTTTTATAGTAGAATAGTTAAATTTATAGAATATAAAGTAAAAATATCTTGAAAAGTAATAAAATAAACAGACCTTCT
>WUQG02289383.1:0-19573 GCA_011317285.2 Androctonus mauritanicus | reverse complement strand
GCCTGTCACAATACACCTTCCATCCCGCCGCACGGTGGTCGCTGAACTCCGTATAGCAAGAAACGCTGGCCATCAACCACGACCTATGACCTGGGCAAAACGCCGACTGGAGCCAACTTTTATATCACGATTAAGGTAAAGGTCAGATTTAATCCTCCTACTCGTTCTGTTAAAAACCAGGTTATACAGAATTCGATAAATTTCTTGACCTAACAGGTTGAGTGGCACCTAATAATGAACGAACATGACTTGTTTCAAAAAAAAAAAAAAAAAATGTTACATACAAAAAAAAATTTGGTTGGCGTATGGAATTCACATGTTTATGATGTTACGTGTTTCAGACTCGGGCGGGATGTGACATTTAATTATGAATTGTTTAATATTCGACTGAACAATTATAATTGTGTGTCCAGAAAAAGGAGAAAAAAATAATAATAATAATAATTGAAAATTAAGGCATATTTCCTGAATAACAGTCTATTAAAAAAATGATAACAAAATTGTTCAAATTAAGGGCCAAGAAGAGGAACTTACACGATATCTTTCCTTCCTGTCAGATATCTCAAAAGACGAGCAACAACATCAGCTATGACGACACAATTGTTGTCTAACAAGGCCTCTTCCAGATCCTGAAAGAAAAGACAAAATAGAGTCAGTCATATAATCGGATGGTAAGGTGAAAGGGGTCACAAGGTCACCGACCGATCTTTTTCCAAAGGGACGCGGGAATGGATAGAAAGGGATTCGCAATAACACCCACTCGAGTGGCTATATTTGGAAAGATATATTAGAATATCCCAGAACAGCTGAGGTCCCTCTCGGTTTTGTATAGAATTTCAATTCGTTCTGTTGACATTTGAAATTTTTAACAGGTCTCGAAAATATCTTTTACCGACGGCAAGTGCGCTTACAAATTCCCAGAAAACAAAAGCGAAAGCAAAGAATAAAAAAAGGGAAAAAGAAAAACAAAATCGAGTCGACTGCCAAGATAATTCATCAGATGAAGGGCCAATAGAAAGAAAAACAAAAAGAAAGAAAAAAAACAACCGGAAATCGAACGTATCCATTCGATGGAAAGAACTCTCTTGGTTTTCTTAGAAAAATGAAGAGTAAACCTTTCTGTTGGAATAAAACTGGAGACAACAGGTCTGAGACATGATTTCTGGTTAAAAAATAAACTGTGTGAAAGGTTAAAATATATGTGAATCGGTAATTTATTTAATTATTCGGATGGATGCATGAATAGAGTGTATAAAAATGCTGACGGTAGTTTATCGAGACTTTTTATCTTATAGTAGAAAACAGTTCGATGCAGTGTGGAGTCTTGTGCGAGGGTAAATTGTTGGGCTGCCAATGGAGTATAAATAACGTCAGAGGGCGCCGCGCTGACGCTCCAAAGATAACTATGCCCGGGAACTCGGGCCGCACTTACACGTCTGAAACGATCGACTTGGAGTTTAAAAGGCGAGCGAAAGCAAACCTGACAAATAATCATGTGAAAGCAAAGCAGCGGACCACGCCCGTTCAACCTGATTAATCGGAAATACGCAGAATCGATTGGTCCGCACCCAATAGGGCTTAAATGTCACTGAACCGGATGGAAAGAATTATTTAATTCTCCGATACAATAATTAATATTCCGTATACTAGGCAGACTTTTCTTTCTTTTTTTTTAATGGTGAAGAGAGAAATTCCAGACAAGTGACTTTAAGCGACACTTAAAAATAGAAAATAAATCCCGTCTCGCAAACGGGCGACCGATTGGACACGCGTAGCCATGACAACCATGTACGGTTTTGGTAACTCCCTCGCTCCCCAAGCGGATAACGACAGAACTAAAACGCCCGAAACTGGGCCTGGTGGAACGAAAAATAGGGGGAATGAGAGTCTCGTTATACGAAAAAGAAAAAACCAGACACCTCCCCCCCTTATTTGGGTGGGTTCCTCCCTCCTCCTCGTTTCACTCAGACTTTTTTCCGAAAACCTGCTTCACCTTGACGGTGTGCGTGAAGGACAACGCCTGAGGTCATAGGTCAGTCGGAATCATCCTTGAACGTGCCGGCAAAGCAGGTACCGGTCGCCAGGAATGTCGACCCCCTCCGGGTTAGGAAGGGCGGAAGGCACTGTCCTCCCTATCTCCACAGAGATTGGCCCGCCACAAGTCACGTGAAAAAACGGCGGGGGAGGCTCTAGTACCGGCCATTACCGACAGAAGGCATTTCGGACGTGATTTCAACGGTCAAAAGAATGGTGGGCGAATTTTTAATCCAGTTCTTCGCCGATGTTTCCCGATTGAGAACAGACTTAAACGCGACTATAATTAAACATCCATCTCCAAGCTGGCGCCAAACCGATCTATTATTAGAAAGAGATGCTCGGGTTATACAGTGCAATCCTACAATATCACTTCAGACGGGGTCGCGGGTCACGGGCTAAGTGTTAACTACGTGGGTTGCACTAGTCTGTCGATTGTCCTCCGAAATTTCAATATTTTATAAGACAAGTTTTTCATCGAACACTCTAGAATCTCCCGAAAATAAAGACGAGTCTCTTCGATATACTACCGAAGAATAATTTTACTACTATCAAAACAAAATTCCCAAGATAATCTACTTGAATTCCTCAGATAATCAAAACTTCTTTGGGAATTAAACATGTATATAACTTTTTTTTTCCTTCCCTATGCTAGACTAAAGCGACACAGAGAAAATAAATCTAATTCAGTTTGCAGTTCAAAATTCTTCTCGACTTCTCCCCCATATAATTTATGGGGGAATTAATTTTAGCTGCAACACATGGCAAAATTCGACAGAAAAATATGTAAGCCTGCAATTCGCAAAAATCTTAAATCAACTAAAGGCAAGATTTCGGTTCGATAAATAAATAAAATTGACCATTTGTTCCATGCGACCAATCTATAATTTCGAAAGTTACGTGATGTGTGAAATCATTTAAAGCTCCGCCCAATCTCTCGCTTTTAACTATTTTTATGTGGAAAAAAAAAATGAAAATGAAGTCTAGACTTTCGATACCGTTAAAAAATGCCAAGTTGAGAGACTAATTATGATATAATAAGCAAACCACATATCCGAAAACACCAAAAAAGAGAAATCAGATGTCATCATCACAGTTCATTTTTTACATTTTTAAAAGAAATAATTGAAAATATAGAAATAAAATTATTATTATGCACTAATTGAAATCTTCTATTTACTTCTTGTCGCGACTTTACGTGATAACAAAAGGAACAGAATTAAATCCATAAAGATAAGGAAAAAATCGAGTGATTCGAAATGATATCATTTCAAAAATCAATCAAAACTGAAACCATTTGATTTATACAACACGATTGAATGGATTCGATAAATGACAATAAAATAGATCAAAGTAGTTCAGAAACCAACGAAAGTTCATAAAACGTAAAGAAATATTGGTGGAATATTTGGGCCAAATATATTTTATCGACTAATTGATCCACTGAGTTATAACGCTACTGGTAAACAAGTCATTTTCTAGCTCATGCATTATATAGATCAAAATATTGTCAGTCGGTAAACAAAGCCATTCTTTATAATCCAATTATAAGAAAGTAAGAAAAAAAAATTATTATTCGAGACTGCTACCTATTTCGACTTTGTTCTTTTGTGTAATGCTATAAAACGAGACTTAAAAATTTTCTCGTTGGCACATCTTTTATGCAACCTCCATATTAATGCAACGATTATTTCGCTTCCCGTTTTGAAATCAATAATCTAGAAAAAACTGCAGCGTTATATTTTTAACAGGCTTATTTATTATTAATACAGCATTATAAAATTCACAATAAATCCTGGTCAAACTCGAGAGTAATTTTTAACAAAAGTTATTATGACTACAGTAAATTAGTTGATAAAATTTTCAAAACAGTTTAATAATGAGGTTTTTTTTTACTAAATTCTTTTTAATAATCCGAGAAGATATACATTATTTTCAAGGTATTTCATACTGTGTTTAAATTAATAAATGCAAATACGACAATTAAAATTACGCGCAAACAATAGTGAAAAATCAAGGTCGCCATAAAAGGAAACTTAAAAATTCTAACAGAACTTTTAAAATGATTATTAAAAAAATAAATAAATAATTTATAAGATTAAATATTTATGCAGTCATTTTATATTCTTTAACGATTACTGTTATGAAACTTTTTTAAAAAAAAATTTTAGTTATTCAAACGACCTTAACCAATTAGTTTTAAACATAATAATTCATTTTGCATCCAGACATGGAAAACTGTTTTCATCTATTTGAAGATGCTGTTTACTGTAAATGCATTTTTATTTCTTAAAAAATTTATTTTTAGTTTCAACAATTTCATAAATTAGTTTTAGGAATAAACTTATCCAAATTTACAGTTATATATATATATATATCTATTTTCGAACCATACAATGTTTTTGCAGTCATCCGACTTTAAAAAGTTTTGATGCAATTTTTTTTTCTTTTTATACAATATATTAGCGCAAATATAAATAAAGAATTTAATATTCTAAATAAAAATAAATAGAAGAAGAATTTAATTATTAACGATTTTATTACTTGAAAAAAAAAAGTTTATTTTCATTTAGAAATTTTCTTCTTTCGAATGCATCCGGTCAAAAATTATATTTATTACTATTATCGCATTATCAGAATTAATGACCTTGCATATAAAATTTATGTAGCCAATATATCGTAACGAAATCGCGAAAAATATACAAAAATTTTTCGATATTTTGCACGATATACGCGTAACAAGCGTTGCAAACCTGTATTGTATTTTCAATGCTTTACTGTCGATCAATATTTTGAATTTGTCTTAAAATTATTTTTTAAATGTGAAAAACATCAAATAAATTTGTTTGGTTAGTAATTCTTTTTATTATTATTTAATTTTTTCTAACTAGCAATGTCATAGACATCGGGAAAAAAATTAGTTCTGATTAAACAATAAGATTATTTTGAGAATGTGTATAAAAATCGAAGCGATACACTCGCTTTAATGAAAATGAATTTTACCCACTTTCCATAATCAATAATATACCCATATTTTTACCTTTATTTTCGACCTTGGCATAATATTTGAAGAGCTTCTCACATTTTCTTTGCATATGAGCTGACTAATCGTCCAGGTTTCCAAATGACGTGGAATGCTATGGAGACACGCACGTAACGTATATAAATATGACGTTCTCTGGGTCAAGCATTTTTGTCATTTTCAATCAGTGGCAGATTAACCATTGTGATCTAGAACTTCGCCATTTTTTCTCATTGCAAAAGATAGCCATAAAATGAAATCAATAAAAGTACTGTCTGTGTGTGTATGTGTGTGTGAAAGTTTCAACAGATTCATAAACTTGCCTACGCATTCTCCTTTTGTATCTTTTTTTTCTATTCTAACGATTACTTATTGAATTATTATGCATTTTTTCACACAAATAACTGAATTACTCTTCCGATTTTCTTTTAAATTATCGAGCAAAGTTATACGTCACGCTAGAGTTTATTTCCTTCCAGATCGTACTCGATTTCTTCCCTAGAATTCAAAAATAAAATAATAATAATAATTATTACTATTCGCATAAAAGAATTGTTTGCATAATTTACTACACAAAAATTTAAACATTTATGCAAACAATTATCATTATTTATGCCTTATTTTAACGCAATTTAACTTTATAAATATAAGGTGTTTAATTTAGTTGAAGATGCTAATGTGGTTTCTGTCACCGATTTAAATAAATAAATACAAGAGAGAAAGCGCAGAAATAAATTTCCGTTTTGTTCGATTTTCCATTTTATATCGAGAATTTAACAATTTATTTATTTATTTCGAAAGACTGTTTCTCTCGCTTCGAGGAAGGAGGAGAAGGAGAAGAAAGCAAAAATTAATCTTTAAAACATTAGTTCGAAATGGAAACTCGGTATTTAAATTTTGTTAAAATAAGGAAACGTTCATTGTCTACTGAAGCTAAATTTAAATTTCCAAATGAATAAAATTCGCTTTTTATATACGACTTCCTTTATATTCTAAAGTAAATTTAGGACAGATGGCTTTCTACTGTTACGCGACTTCATTTAAGGCGAAATTTCTGTTTGGAATTTCTCATTGTGATGATTTATCTTAGAAACTAAATTTTTAAAAATAAAGAGAAAATAAAAATATCCTCCTGGATACGTTTCTAGTTTAGATACGATCAGAACAAAAATATATACATTAAGAAAACATGGGATTAGTATATAAATTTACTTCGGTCTCTACAGATTTACACGCGTGTCGGAGAGGGATTTTTTAAAAATGTAATAAATAACCAGGAAATTTTAATATATACAGTTTATAAAACAGTTGGTATTAAATATAACTCGTACGTTTATTCTTAAAATTTAACGATTCGTATCGTGTTTCGTTTCATTAATTCGACACAGAATTGTGTAATAAAGAGTCGAATGTTAACGCGTCGTTCTCGAAATTAAATAAATATTTTTTATCTAGAATTTCCCGACTCGACTCTACTCCATTTCTCGATAATGGGTCGAAAATCTGAGAAGTTTTGCACTTGAGAAACAGTAACGAATGGCATCTCCACTCTTAAAACCCAAGGTAGGAGAAAAAAAACAATAGGAACCGAAGCCCCCGGGAAGGGAAGAAAACAGGAAATTGTTGATACCCTCCTGTTTCCGGGAGTTCCTAGAGACCAGCTGTCACAGACAAACAAACAAGAGGCGAAGAGTCTTTCTTCCAACAGATCATTGCGGAAATGAACAGTTCCGATTGCGAAACTGCCACGCATATTAACAAGTATTGACATACATAGCGAATATCTTTCTATATATATATATATATCTCAAAAAATATATCTGAATGGTAATATATTCAATAATCATGTTTTACTCGAATCGGAAGTTCGATATTATGTCTGAATTCGATCTCAATTTTAATTACGAAAAATTCAAACAATTAATCAATCGTTCAATTCTTATATTTCTTAGCTGAATGGATAATTTAATTCCCGTAATTACTCCCAGTATATTTTAATTTGATTTTTGATTATCGTAATTGCGCGTGTTATAAAGGAAATATTAAATCCGGTTAATTTTTAATTAGAAGAAAATGTCATCGGAATGGTGCGATAGATGGCGTTGCTTGAATTTTTGTTGACTATATCTCTTGCCAATTGTCCGGAAATTACGTTCTCGATACAACTGCACAAAAATTACGAATATTTATACTACGAATTTAATAATTTGATAGCACGCAAGTTCGTAACATCAGAAAGAATGGGCTCATGGAAACAACTTCATTAAATAATAAAATCTAAAGATTTAGAAAGGAACGTTTCGGTTCAAATCTCGTTTTATTAACTTAACCGGAAACGATAAATGGAAAATATTTTTCTTGGAGAGCACACTGATCAACATTTTGCAATAAAGAAGGGTTTAAAGTTTTTAAATGACGGCTTTGTACATATTAAAACGGATCAAATTTACTTGGTAGAAATCAAACAAAAAAGGCTAAGAAACATTTTCAGGTTCGCTCGTGGAAAAACAAACAGTGGATAACGAAAAGAAAAGACTGGGAGGGAGGATGGGCAGGTGTAAATAACTACATACAAACGCACTGAGAAGGAGGGGAGGAAGGTGAGAGAGGCGACCGTGAAGAACAAAGGTCTGAGTTTAAAGCGAGCAAAACCAGACGACCGGAGTTGTCTCGCTTCGGGCTATCCGGACGAGAACGCAACTATTTCACTTGCTTTCCCTCTCGCCTTCTTTGCGTCAACTTTTTCACAAACGTGAGCGCATTTGATTTTCCGAGAACGAGCTGTCTCTCGCCTGCACTCGGCAAATATAAATGGTGCAAAAAAGAGTCGGAGGGGGGAAAAAACGACACGATGCCGGATTTTAACAGACTTCTCCGCGCGCGGGGTCAATTCACCCCATCTGGGGGACATCCAGTACCCTGGGCGATGAGGCCCTCAATGATCGAGGAAGTGGGGGACGGACTGGGAGAATGACGCGCGTAAACAAGTTCAACCCGAACAGAATGCGATGCGGTTTCTTCCAAGCAACTTTTTGCTCCAACTCGAAACGATTTTACTGAGGAAAGTGGAATCCCGGAACTATATTGGGCATGCTCCACTTCATACCTGTTTTAGCTGAATATGTTCGGAGAAAGCTGATTCGCATAATACTAGGACATGACCTAGATATTTTTCTATCCTTTCTCACATTTAACTGAGAATTGCGGAGTCCTTCTGCAGCAGTGGCAGAATTTGTAGGGTGCTAAAAAAAATTACTGCTTGAATTTAAGATGTGAAAACATTTAAATTACATTCATTTTATGAAACATTAAAGTTTAGTAACTTTTTCTTTTAATCAATTCCAAGTTAATTCGATACTGAAAATTATAAAATAGTTTATCCTAAAGAAATTATTAAGAATCATGATGAATAATTGAAATTCTTAAAATGCTTTAATATCCTAAAATATTCTCTTTTATGTCAACTTTCCATTAAATTCTTATAAGATCAATAGTTTCAGAATTTATATATATACATTTTTTTATTTCTATGCTTATATATATAAACAAATATTTAACTTTAAGGAAGAAAAATTTTGCACATTTGTTATGTGCTTAATCATAAGCATTTGCAGTGTATATAATATAAATTGAAAGAAATTTAAGATATTTAATAACATTTTTAAATATTTGGGAAGAAAAAAAATGATCAAAACAAACAGAAATTTTAAGTATAATGCAATTAAATCAGATTTAATTTATAAAACAGAAGCAACTAAATCAAAAGTAAAGCAATTAAAATGAATAAATATAATCTACACAAATTAAAAATACTGTTATCAAAATTAATAGTAACAGAAAACAACTGAAAAACATTTAATTTACTTAAATAAATGTTGTTTTAATTAAATTAAATTTTCATTTCTAATAATTTATAAAGATAAGTCTTTGAAAATAAAAAAAAAAAAATCAGTATTACTTATTCATTGATAACAACTGCAGTATAAATTCTTTGGTTTCTTATCAACTTAATGATCTAAAGAGTCAAGAAAATTTAATAACTTTGTTTTCCATAAATTAAGATTCAGAATAGTTTATACAATTAAGAATCTATGACTTTAGATGCTGCATCTATGACTGTATGAGAAAAACATAAACAAAACCAGAAAATATATGAACTATAATTGATAATTCCTATTTCAAATAAAAGTCATAATGGTAAAATGATATATTTACCAAGAAATATGAAAATATGATGTATTTTATTTAAAATATGTTATGTAGATACTGTGATGTAAAGTTATCACATCTATGTTTTTAAAAATAATATTAATAATGAAACATTCCCTAGTTTTGTAAACAATAGTCAATGCTATATTTTTTTCTACCATCACCAATAATTTCTCATAATATAGATTCTTATCACAAATTAATTTTAAGAATCAAGATTACTTCAAGCCTAACATGAACTATTGTTTCTAAGAATGAAATTGTCTTTATGTGTGTGGCAGATGATGTTTCTGGTGAAATTTTATATTATTTCATGTTTAACTTCTCTTACAATAATTCTAAGTCAGTTAACTACAGCAAAGAATTTTTCTTAACTTTTTTACTAATCTGATTTATTTAATAATTAATTATATTTTATACTGATTGTTTTTAAATTACTGTTAAGTGAACAAACTAAAATTTTCATTGAGAATTTTTCATATATTGTTTGTTTCTATTTATAAACTATCTGATGCAATAACATATAGGAAACATTTGTTATTTATATAAAGAATTATAAATTGGAAAAATTCTAGAAATTAAAATTATAAGATTATTATAATTAACAATAAATTTTTTAATCTAATTTATTTCTGAATAATATATCTAATATTTTTAAAATTAAATAATTTTCTTATTGTAACATACTGTATAACCTATTTCTGCTGATTGTTCTTTTATTTAATCAAGTTTAATGGAAAACATTTAATATATATTTGGGTGAATTTTTTTAAGCTCTGTTCTGTTTAGAAGAAAAACAAACAGAAAAATTCAGGTTATCATGAATTCTGATTCAAAAAAATGATTGTCATATGATGTAAATATGAATTTGAATCATGATTAACATGCAGAATTGTCCACAACAACTTTCAGAAATATATAAAATTATGAAAAATATTTATAAGAAATCCAATATTAATTTTTTTTCCAAGGGATAACCTTTAGAAATAGAAATAATAAATTTACAAAATATATCTTGAATTTATGAGCATGTACACTTTTAAATGTCATTTTATTATTCTTATGTCTCTATGGATTTCCATATTATATAAAAACAGATTTTTCAAAAATGTTTATGAAATATCAATTCTGCTTCTTAAATAGCTGAGAGTTCAATGTTTGCTCTGAATATGTTTCATATAATTGATTATCATTCAATTTAACAAAAAGTATAAAATTTTATTTAATAAATAATAAATGATGTTTTAAAATTTATAAGTAATTGCATAATATTAATATAAGAAACTCTATAAGAAAAGTTATCTCAATTCTTAAGATACTCAACCACAGATGCTATAAAAGAGAGAGCAAAAAACTTACTTTTCTCTCTTGTCAGAAAAAAAAGCAATTGGATAAAATGTAATGAACTGACAGAAGTAGTGGATGATTTATAAACTAGTTCAAACTAATAAATCAGTTCTTAACTTTTGTTACCAATCAATTCTTTCTTATGCAGAAAAAGAGGAGGAAATTTGCTAATTATTAATCATAAATTTTACTGGACAAAGAAAGCGATCTAGAAATAAAAAACAGTACAGAATTATGATCATCACAGATCAAGGATCTCACATACTAGGAATGAAAGCCATCTGGAGATTCAAATAGGTTTGGTAGATTGGGTAAATGTTTAGATGTTTTTATTTTGAGTTAAGAAAAACTAACAGTCTTTTTTTTGTTTCTTCAAGATTAAATAATTACATTAATTGATAATACGTATAAGAATGGAAAAAGCAAGGACTGTTTGTTTATTTTTTAAATATTAAAATTTAAATCCAGTGGATTAAAAAATATTTTTGTATTTGTAATACAGTACTATCCACACTAAAAGTTTATATAAGTTGAGGAAAAAATATAACTATTTTACAGCATATAATATGCAAATTTTTATAAAAGTAATGAGAGAATTCTTTTAATAATATTCCATTTAATTTTAAATAATTCATTAACTATTTGATTTTAATTAAAATATGGAGATAAACTGAAGCAATCTTTTCATATAAATTTTCAGATATTTTTCAAAAACTTAAGAAGTATACCAGTAATATATTAAAATAGTATATAAATAGTTTTAATTTAAAAATCTCATAGGAAAAAGAGAACTTAATGTAGAATATCAGTTTAAAATCTATTAAAATATAGTTTAATTTGAATATCAAAGAAATGCATTAGTTGCTTTACCACATTGAAAACTTTGATGCTATTTAACAATATTTTAGTTCAAATATGACCATTAAATATGCTCAGTAAAATCTTATCATTAAAAAAAAGCTGTTGCAATTTTTTTTCTAGCTATTATTTATTTATTTCTTATTGTTTTCAATAGTTACTGTATATTTATTAATTGTTTTTGTATTTAATCAATAAATCAAATATTTTAAATAATTTTGACACTTTTCTTTATGTTTAGTTTTATATTATTTTATAGGGTAGACCACCCATCTAGTAAAATATACAAGTCAATTTTGTAAATATTTACGATTTTATATTTTACATCTCATTTATACCTAAGCAATTAAACTGTTACAATGGAAGGAAAATATATGAATGAAAAACACGCACGCTAGCAATTATGAGTACCGCGTGAATTACAATGAAAATTGAATCGAGTTGTGAATCGTGAGCAGTATCAAATCCGGAGGTAGAGGTACCGTGAGAAGTAATATTTTCTGATAATTTGCATTCATTTTAGTATCTCTTACGATAAAATACGGTAGATTTTACGTAAAATGCACCTACAAAATCAAATAACATTATTTAAAATTTAATATTATTGTTTGCGGGTGGTGTGAGTTACTTAATTCTGTTCGGTTTTTATAAACAAAATTTCCAAAGGAAAAAAACGAATCCCGATTAAAAATTATTGTAACTATTCGAATTTATAATCTGGACAAACTACATGTCTCAAAAATAATACACAAATCAATATATTTGGGTTCTAGGTTTCGCGAAAAATTATCGATGCGATTCTAGCTATTCATAATACACGTACAATTATTGACCAAGTCAAGAAAAATTACATATTTTTCTCTTAAATTTATGAATAATTCGAAACTATTCTCTTCATAATATAATGAACGAATAATTTTTGATACAGCATCAAGGTTCTAACTCTGCATTTTTGTAAAGAAAAAAAAAGCTTATGACAACAGTTACAACCTATACCTTAAGAAAAATCTCCATTTTTACTTATTCAGTACGATTAATCCGGTTCAACAGGTTTCCTTCGAGCGTGATAGAGAATAAAATAAATACAATAATAAATATTTTCGAATGTACATTATTCGATTTTTCTAATATCTAATTATCCGAGTTTAAAAATCACGATTAAAAAAAGAATCGAGAAGATGCCAATAAACAAAAACAAAATTCGTCATGTTTTGATGTGTGTAACAATATATATTTATTCCAATTTATTAATTGCAATTTTCTAACGTTGATTAAATCTGTTTATGCTCGCTACTAAATCCTAATTATGAATAAGCACCGTAACTTTTGGCAATTAAATGCATTTAAATTATTCTGACGATAAGCATCCGTAAAATTTAAGTTAAGATAATCTTTATTAAATACATGTATAGTAAAAATAATATCGATTACGTTTGTTCGATTGTTATTAAAAAAACTTTTTTTATTGCTGCTGTTAAAAATCTCAAAAAGGTTGATTCGCACTACTGAACTTTGATAAATTCGATTTTTACAAATACCAAGTCGAATTAAAAACCAAAAAGCTTTCGAGCAACAGCATAATCGATTTATTTTTCTCTACGTTTAGAAACAGACGTAAGAGATCGTTCCAGATCAACATTTTTTTTTGTAGTCGATCGAGGGTTTTGATAATAAGAACAAGCTCAGCTTGTGCTCAGCGGTGTCGTTGACGAGGTCGTGCGAACAACGACTGTTTACAAGAGTAATTATCACGTGATTGATATTTCCGAATAGGAAAAATAAAAAATTTCGACTTATTCTTTCCATCTGAAATTCATTACTGTCTTTAAATCTCAAAATGAATGCTTTTCCTTTCTTAATTTATTTCTGTAATGTTTGAATAAAATGTTCGAAAGAGCAAAAATTACTATTTTTCAAACGAAAAAAAAAAAACAAAAACCACATCCGAAATCAACTTTGGTATTTTGAAAAGAGACTAATCAACATTTTTCTCCTAAAAATAAGCTTAACGACAAGAATTTGAGATTCTGTGATTAACGAATGAAAATGAAGTTGAATAGAAAATAATCTCCACCCGTCCCTAAGGCTCAAGAGTTAATAAACATATTACTTTCCTATGTTTGATAATGCCTTAATGAAGACGGAAAAATTATGTACGCAATAAAACTGTTGAATCATTATATATTACTATACTCAATAAAAATATTTCGTATAAGAACTGAACAGCTTGAAATATTTTTGTGTAATTTATTCTATAGTCACTGAGAACGAGTGTTTTAAGTTCCTTCGCTTCATTAAAGACGACAGAAATGTATCTCATTTCCGTTCATATTCGTCTCGCTTAACTTGTCGGCCGTTTGTTAAGTAGTCACATTGCAGGTGTGAAACTCACCTGCTTCAATCGGGTAGGCCAGAGACATCTCTCCGGTTAAAGAGCGCCTCCAAAGACTTCCCACCCCTCCCGCCAGTCGGTCGGTCTTTCCTCCTCGGGGTTCATCATTTGAGGCCTACTTGTGGGGACTACAAGATCTGGTCATAGTTCTCGGCACCCAAAAACTAAAAGAAACCAAAACGGGGAAGAAGGAAAAAAAAATTAAAGAACACCCACGACGGTTTTGTAAAAATCGAAAACAACAGGAGACAAATCGGTTTCGAATAAATAGCCAAAACCATATAATAGAGCAAAGATTGACCAAAACCGTTCGATAGATAGAGTAGAAAAAATCGGTGGAATGAGTGGCCCAGATAGGATTTCAGTTGAAATTTGATAGTGTGACCATAAACCGCTCGCGCCAATGTCACGTTCACACGTGCAGCGGCTCAACAGATCGGTCGTTTACCCCGACGCCTCTATCCACTGGCGGCGAGAATTGAAAAGAGGCGGAGGCGTCGTCAAATCGCCGAACTCCGCAGACGAGATTGATTGACATTTTCGTTTCTCCTCTAAACTGACCTCGATACACTCGATTTTTAAATAAAGTGAACTCGTCCGACTACTTTTATCAACTGGATACCTATTTTCTTTTATGTTCTCTTCCCTAAAAACAAATATATAAACAAAAGAAATTTGCCATAAACAAATAATTCTTTTCCGTAATGGATAGTAAGGGTTAGTTCCGCGTAATCTGAAAACGATGGGGCACGTCCCACTTTCGCGTTGCTCGACCCGCAACTGTCAAGTGTTATACCTGTTTCGATGATAGGTTCCAATTCTATTAGCATTTTGTATCGAGAACTGGTCCAGCGGCAATTGACAGTTTGCGGGTCATTTATCCATCGTCTACTTTGAATAACGGTGATTGAGCAAAATTGAGCGATAGAACGACGAATGGGGTGTATAACTGTAGCGCTTTACTCGAAGGCGGATCTCAGAATTTTATATCCAATCATTAAAATGCATGCAAAACTCTCCATTTACATAAATCAATATTATTAAGCCTAATTCTCGTATCTAAATAATATGTATGTGCTTCGATGTTATTTAAAAAAAGTTAAGCTAAACAAAATTTTAATGTTATTGAAAAACTTCTCGGGAAAATTCAAAACTTGATACTATATCTAGATGAACTTAAAATATAGAAAACAACATCGGTTTAATATCGCTCGTAATAAATGCTTTACAAATCCTCATTTAGAATGTTTCTCTGACCGGTTTATCATTGCAATCGGCCATTATATCTTGAAACTATACTTATTTTTTTCCGAATATCATTATACCGAACTGACGCGATTTGGACAGCACCTCTGACTGCTATTTTCATTTTGAAAAGTATTCAAAATGTTTGAACAATTTAAAACATTTATTAAATAGCTTTATTAACGAAGATAAAATAAAACATTCAAACTCAAACAAATGGAAAGAGAAATTACCAATATTCAACTAGAATAGTTGAAACAGATATGGCATATAATTCTAACTTCCCTTCCAGCCTTTTTCTATAATTTTATTTTCTTTTACGAATGCCTGTACTTCCGAATTAAAATAACATATTAAAAATAGTTTTTCAAAATTATTAAAAATGTCAAGCCATGACTTGAGACAATAATTTCTGGAATAATAAATAAAAAATTTAAAGAAATTTATATTTTGTTGTATATTTTTGCATTTTAAAGAATATCGTTGGTCTCCAATGTATAACAAATATGCAATATTGCATCTATTTGATCATTTCGCATATTCTTGATTTAGAAATTTTTAGACTGATGAAGTATTAAATGGAAATTGCTATATTCCTATATTCCTATATATTGCTATATTGCATTTTCAAAATTAATAATTTTAATAATTCCAAATAGATTTTTAAATATTATGAAATTATTTTCAGTATTGTTATTTATTTCATGATTTGCATTAACTCAAAATGATTTTATTTTAAATTATTTAGCTTTAGGAATAAGATTGTATTAAGATGTAGAATATATCAGATATCTCAAATCATCTCTTATCTTTCTAAGAAATCGGAAATTTGTCAAAAACTTCTCTGATAAAAGGAAAAATTGGTCTTTTCTTTATGTTCTACATTTTTATATTGAAAAACTGTTTGTAACAAGGTACTGATAAACAAATTTTGAATAAAAAATTCCTTTGTAAAAAAAAGATAATTATTTTTTTCTATGATAAATATATCTGTTTTTTGGGTTTTCACCTAAGTTTCATATACCTCAACTGAGTCAATCCTCATAATCTCTCAGCTTAGTTTCTAACTTTTATTTCCTAACACAACTACATTATTATTTAAAAATTGCATTATTATAAGTTATTTCTATTCAGAAGATTAAACAAAATATGAAAACTAAAGGATTTCATAAAATTTAAGAAACTGTTTTCCTTCATAAAAGCATTGTTGGTAAAATTATAAATTTGAAGACTTCTTAAAGCTTTTTAATTCCATATTTTTGACTAATATGACTTAGAAACTTTTGGATTACAATTAAGACATTCCTGTATATATTTCAAATTTCCAAATTATATCATTAGCATTGCATGACCAAGCAATTTTAATATACTGCATAAGTAAACATGTTTTTTTTATTTACAAAAATATTTTAATAAAATAAAATATATTTATAAATTTAGCATAAAAAAACAACAAACAAAATTGTTAAGTGTATTAAATTAATTTGGTTTTCTATATCGAATTATTCAATAAAGTCATATTAAAATGCAAAAATAAAAGATTAATGAAAGCGTAGAGATTTTATTATAATAATAAAAAAATCTTTATGCGTTCATCAATCTTTAAAAATCTTTCATCAATAAAATATTTCTGAGTTATTTTAGCACCTACGCAAATGTTTTAATGAAAATTTCATTGATTAAAAATATAATAGTAAAAATTTCAAATTTTTAAATACCAAATATACTCGTGTATAAACGGACTCCCCTCTCCTGACTTCAAAGAAAATCGATAAAAATGTGAAACTCATGTATAAGCTAACTCCCACTTCATATGTTAGAATAATATGATATTCATTGAAATAAATCGATAATTTCTTTTATAATTTTAAAAATTTTCTAAATCCTGTTCACTATTGGAATAAATAATACCACTTAGACGAAACGCTAAACTTATAACACTGAAATATCGCGACGCGATGCAACGCGAAGAAAAAGGTAGATGGAGAACAGGACGCGATCGTGTCGTGACCAGTCGCATTTCTCTATAATACGATTCTATTGAAATGTTTTTTCAGCAGAAATTACTAAAATTTTTTATCATTCCCGAATCTCAATTAAAATATTTAACAAAGTTTAAATGATTAAAAAAATTGGAATCAAAATACTCTATGGAAATTTTTCTATAACTGATACAAATGGAAAATCATCAGTTACACACGCTCAAATTTGATATCCGAAATCAGCTGAAAAATTATAATTTTGTATTTTCTAAGTAATCAGAATTATCTGAAAGTACACAAATTGCCGATCAGAAACATCGGATATTGCTGCATTTTCATTTAATATTAACTGAGGATACCTGCATTAACGACAGCCATGCTTACTAATTAAGAAAGATCGGCCCACGCATTCCCGATCTTATGAATCGCTCTGTAAATTAATATTTTGAATTTATCTAAATATGAAAATTTACAACCGCATATTTTAAATAATATAATCGAGAAGAAATAAGTCTTTTTAGAAATAAATATGGTGCATCTAGTCGCTGCCATAAGAGACGGTATTAGCGCAAAGAGGACACAACGAGATTACCAGACCGCTTCATATATTTTTGATCGTATTTGTACAGTATCTATTACTAAATTATTTACAAAAATATTAATTTATGCAGTCATAAACGTCCATATTTTTTAACAAAAAAAAAAAAAAATAGAATCAGTAGTATAGGTATCGGCATCGTGCTTGGCACAGCTAGAAATATTATTGTGCCAAGCTTTTCGCAATAATGCAGCATATCGAAAAAAATCCAACGTGGTATTTAGGCACAAGTTCATTCCTTTCAGAATAAATCTTATCTTTTCTATTAGTAAACTGATAGTAGTTCAGATATGTAACATTTTTGCGCACTTCGATGCCAAGCAAGATGCCGATACCTATAGTTCTCCGTGTTGCATCGCGTTCGCGATATTTCAGTGTTATAAGTCTAGTGTTTCGTCTAAGTGGCCTTATTTATTTCAATAGTAAACAGGTTAGGAATATAGAGGAGAGTGCAGGAAAATTTTCGTCAAACCTTAATATCTTGCCGAAAATTTTCGAAGTTGTGAATGACCGATATATAAGTCGACTCCCTTCTTCAGAAATTCTTTCTAGGTGAAAATCTTCAGTTTATACACTAGTACATACGGTAATTATATTGTATATATTGAAAAAAATTTTAATTTTTTAATTTATGAAATTTTTGATAGTCTAAATATAACAATTATTTTATTATTTTATTTCATAAATCAAATTTGATTTTCAGAATTCTATTTCTATATTAAACAGAAGCAAAATAATATTGGAAACTATTTGAATAATCTCTCTCTTTAGATATTTTCTTACTCACACAAATAAATTATGACAGATAAAAAATTTTGAATTAAAATTAAATTTTACAACTTTAGAAAACAACTGTATCTATATCTCTGCCTTTTCTTTTCAGATAAACATCTCAAACAAAATACCATTTAAGTAGAAAAAAGTTCTTTCTTTTTTATATTTTCAGTGAGACACTCAACTTCTTCAATTATTGAAGAGAATTAATGTATTAGGTCTTCTGGTTTTGAACACAAAATGGAGAAGTATCATATACAAAATTGTCTTATTGCAGAGCATTGTAAAATTTGAACAATGTAAATTGTGCAGCATGCAAATTTGCATATGGTAGAAAAATATCAGTATGTTGATAACTATATAACAGATTGTATTCATCTAAAAAAATATAATCATTGTTTTATATTGAATAACTTTAATTATAGTTGCAGATTTTGAAATATATTATAATTAAATGCTGAATATGTTTGCCATTGGAATATGAGAATTAATATAATTTTGTTTTAATATAAATTTATATCATGCTGCAATAAATTTGATATTGGAATATATGACATAATCAGTGAGAAGAATAAACAAGAATAATCATGAAAATAATCAATTACAATAAATCCATTATTAATTCATACAGAAAATTTCAAGGAGAAAAGTGCATAAGTTCATCAATGACTATATCTGATATACAAACATGCACATTAATAAATAGAATGGTTAGATAAAACATGCACATTAATAAATAGAACAGTTAGATAAATTAATTCATACTATGAGTACAGAAAATTTAAGGTCATATTTTTGTGAAAAAATAACTTGTTTAATAAATTTCTGGTTTGCATTTTAAAGAAATCCAGTCATAATAAAAAAGATTATGCAGTTTGCATATAGCTGAAACTGTTTACATTCAAAATCATGTAAACTGAGAATATACTATATTCATATCATTAAATTAATAATAGTACATCTAAATAATGAAACTTTTTATAGAAACTTCATCACTTTTATATCAAACTCAGAAATAAATCTATTTCGTATAACGTTTTCGGACTTTCGTTTCAGTCCCTCATCAGTACACCATACACAGTTACCTCCGTTATACACTATTCTACATAAAT
>WUQG02289272.1:0-19582 GCA_011317285.2 Androctonus mauritanicus | reverse complement strand
CCGATGGATTGCACCGGTGGATTTAGAAACTAATTTCTTTCACCGGTGAAGTCACCGATGAATTTAGGAACACACGGATATTGTTTAACCTGTTACATTACATAGTGCCCTCTGATGTTGAATAATATACTTTCGCTTCTTCTGAGGAATACATATGGGATTATCGCTTTCCTCCATTTTTTTTCGAAGGAATAAAATCATCTTAACATATTTAAAGTTTTAATTATAATTTAATTATAAGTAAATATATATATAAAATTAGAATAAAATGTTCATCAAATTGCTACTTACAAGTTCTTATCAAGCAATTTAACTTCCAAAGCGAGAGAAAAAAAAAATAATAATAATAATGCCGGTATTTCCTGTTTCGTTCCGAACCAATGTCCAATCAGGAATGAGTTTCAATTTGAATACCTTCCTTGTTCAGTCTAAATCAGTATGCACTAGTGTGTGACGTTTTCAAACAAGTTTCGCTATCCATGTTCCGTTCATATTTATTAAATTAAACAAGTTCTAGACTTGAAGTGGTTTATAATACATAGCATAAACAGTGTATTACTGTAATTATTTACTATTGAAAATTTATTATAAATAATATAAAGATCATTGTTTCCTGATTGAACAAATAGTATTTTTATCTTGATTTTTGCAGAATTACTCAATTTAGAAAATAGTTTTATTTTTTTTTTTATTTTTTAATTTTACAAAAAAATTAAAGTTTTATTTTTATTTTTTGTAAAATTTAAACAGAAATTATTTTTCTTTAAGTTTCATTCAAACATGCGATCTATCTTCGAAGCAATTCTTTAATGATTAATTTCTGTTATTCAGTTTTGTTTGTATTCGTAAAAATGAATTTCCGTTTTATTTGAATCTTAACTTTTCAGCATCTAACATAAAACTGGAGATGGCAAAGAAACATCTGCCCCTAGAGATGTAGTGAAATGTTTTAAGCGTATCTTACGAAATATAAAATGCTTACCATTTTCCATAAAATTATTTTATTGAGGTAACAAATCGTTCGGTTTTTCTTTGACGATGTTGCTTTCAAGTATTTTTAAACTGTTGTTATAAAAGTAATTTTCAATTAATAGTTTTTTTTATTCGAGGAAAATAAGTATAGTAAACTCCCGTATAACGCGCTCTCCTATAGCACGAATTCACATAACGCGACGAAAAAATTGCGACTGGTACTCGTACAACGCTATAAATATTCCCGTATAACGCGTAGGATAATTTTTTAACATTACTTACCCGTTACTTATAATATCCGTTGGCTGTAATGAAAACCAAACGATGTTTATTTCGTTTCCATGACAACTTTAACAGCTTTTCAGTCGGATTATACGAATCCGCGTTTTCGGATTCTGTGTTATACGGAGTCTACTTACGGAGTCTATAATATTTTTAAAAATTTACTTATCTTTTCCTTTATTAAAAGAAACCTTCTTTAAAACAAGTTAATTAACACTCTGCACACAATAAAATCGTATTCGAAACTAACGCACATCTCATTAGTAGTAACCGATCAGTGCTGAAACTCAGAGACAAGTTTAAATTTGCATAAAATCGTCTGATAATGCGTCTCGTTTAACGCTATTTCCTATAACGAAGAACATATTCCCCGGGTTGTATGGGAGTCCACTGTATAAGGTAACTCGGGGAAGATGAGAGTTTTGTGATATTTCGTTCACAGGACTAACAAATGGCAGGACTTCCTGCAGGCTAGCGTAGAAGCATCAAGTGTGAAGGCTGCTGTTGGAAAATATTCCGTATTATATCCACTTTAATCGACGAAAATCGTCTGATAATGCGTCTCGTTTAACGCTATTTCCTATAGCGAAGAACGTATTGCCCGGGTTGTAAGGGAGTCCACTGTATAAGGTAACTCGGGGAAGACGAGAGTTTTGTGATATTTCGTTCACAGGGCCAACAAATGGCAGGACTTCCTGCAGTCTAGCGTGGAGGGCATCCAGTGCTGTTGTGAATATTCCGTATTATATCCACTTTAATCGACAAAACTCTCATCTTCCCCACTCTTGTCTTCCCCGAATTATCTTAAATTTTACATAAAAAAAAAACTTGATTATTCTCCTTTGACCTATCATACAGTTAAAGAACTGAAGGATAAATCGCTTCAATAAAAGCAATTCTCAAAATAACTGACTGATAATACGTAATGATTTAATTTTTGTTAGAACTAGACGACGTTAAAAGGTGATGATTACAACGAAAAAAATATATATATTAAGCTATATTAAACGTATTATTTTCGGAATTATCGAGTAATAGCAATTCCAAGAGTATGGAATGGAGAAAATAATAAAGAAAAGTGGTTTTACCTTCGGTCAAAACATTGCTAGAACCGATAACAAATTCCTGAGAACAGAGAATATCTTCTCATGGAAACTGTTGCAGCAAAGCAAAAGGAACGACGAAATTGCTTCAACGTCAGCGTCATTTTTTATATCCAGTTTCGGACAGAATCTCAATATTTTTTTGCCTATAGAAAACAATAGTAAAAGTAATATTAGTATCTATTTAAGAGGAAGACAGTTTAAGAATTCAATCTTCACCATACAGTCTTGTAACACGGAATTTCTTCAAGTTTATGAAGAACAAATTGAAAATGATGTTTCTCGTTTTATACGTTTTATACGATGGAGATGAATGTTTATTTTTTTGCATGGTTTACAAACATCGAAACGTGTTATAATAGAGATCAAAGAAATCTCTGTCGTCATCTATTTTTATCAGAATTTTATCTCGAGCCGTTGTTTCTTTTAAACGAACAATTTTTAAACGGTTATTTTTAATGGTGTAGCATATTTCGTATTATTCCGAGCTTCAAACAACGCAATTTGGAATGCATTATCTTTCAGCAAGATGGAGCACTTCCTCATAACCACAGGAGGGTAATGACCTTACTACGCTCTTATTTGCAGTGCTGAATGATTTACCGTTCTGCAACAAAGAAACGTCCATCTAAAAAAAAAAAAAAAATACAAATTTCAATCCACGTAAAAAATGGTTTTAAATCTTAAACATAACGTCTTCAATCGCAATTAAAAATCTACAAATGTTCTAAATCAGAATAATCAAAGAGCAATCAATTAGAAAGCTTGTCCATCACATCAGAACTGCTGAGGTAGATAATGCTGCTATGGCAGAAATTCTAAACATGTTTAATATAAATTAGTTCACTCATTTATAACTACGAAGCTTATTGTTTATACCAGGAAGAAAATTTTCTACTCAGAATATTTCAAACTTATATGGACATTGCATTCATGAGCCAACATGTACCGCTCCTTAATCACGATTATTCTTGTTTATCAGTTATATATATTTTTTTATATAAAATATTAATATGAATAATAATAATAATCATTTATGATATCTTTATTTTCTTTATTTAACGCTTTTTTTCTCTCGAATAAAAATTAATTAATAGCGATTCTGCATGAGTTGATCTACAATTATGGAATTAATGTTTCTAGGAAAAACGTTTAATTACTTAAAAATAAATGATTATTTTTTATTTTTTAATCTTTCCCTTCTATCAATTAAGTAATAAAAACATTTCAAAGGTAATTTCGAACATTAACTTTCACGATAACCTCTTTGAACTACCAAATCTTTAACTCTCTTCTGAGATACAAAATTTGAAAGTGTGCCTTGTTTACCAAGATTGATTCTGTTTAAAATATCATTTTTTGATAGTAAAAATTTTCTGAATTAATTTTTAAAGAACAATTTTAATGATTAACAGATATTATAGAAGTTAAGTCGATACTAATCTATATAAAATATATATTTTTTTTATCTGTAAGAAATTGTTATTAGAATTAATATATAGTGATTTGAACAACAATAACGTCTCTACAAAACAGCAATTATTGTCTCTATTTTTGGTCTTTAATGAAAAAATAATTATCGATCCCATCGTTATAAAACAATTTATATAGTTCCAACATTATATTTTTGTTTGTTTTTCAGGTTAGAGCTTAGCTTAATCTTACAAAGTTCTTTGTTCAGAACATATCTAGATAAAATATTATAGGCGAAAGTAGATAAATGATAAATTTCCTGTAAAACTAAAATCGATACAAAAATAAATTTTATTTTAGCCATTTTAATTAGTGCACCAAGAACAGAAAAATTGTCAAAAAAAAAAAAAATATTTTATGATATAATTTTTGAACTAAATAAGATAGACTATAACTGATCCTCATCGATTTTTCTTTTATAGAATAACTTGAACAAATATATCTTGTTATTAACGAAAATTAATTTTTAGGCAAGTTTATCGATATAATAACGTTACTGAATCTAACAAACTATACAGAAATTCATTAAATATCTTTAAAACTTTCTGCAAGTTCAGTAAATACAACATAAAAAAAAGTTCGGTTTAACGTAGAGTTAATCTTAATTTATATATATATATATATAATATTTATATTATAAGCAAAAAAAAAGGCTTAAAAGGATCTGATAGCCGCATGGCGAGGCATTTCATTCCACTTGGAGGATCCGGAATCGATTTCGGAATTCACAGCACTAGATTTTTCATGGAGATCTATGTCCGGTCCATCGATCCTTATTCTCTACCAGCTTGGTTGACCACATCATAGGTATGGGACTCAGTAATGAAATGGCCACAACTTAGTGACTAGTAATGCCAAAGCGGAATAAAACCAAAAAAGGATAATTTAAAGAAATTTAGAAGTTAAAAATTTTAAAGGGAAGTTGCTGTTTTCTTGTACAGATTTAAGAGTAAAATTTTGGAAGTCTAACATTTAAAATAATATTCAAAAGAATGATAGTTTCGCTTTCTTCGTAGGATATTGTGGAAGATTTTATTTCGGGCTGAATATTTTAAAAGCGATCTCTCTGTCATAACTGTTTACGGATTGATTCCTAGAAGTCGTGCGAATCTTTCTATTAGACAGATTTAAACATAATCAATGTGAACAATCACGTTGAACAAGTTACCATTACGATCTTTTGATGTAGTTCTATGTATGTACAGATTCAAAATGGTTTAAATATTTTATATTTTGCTATCATTCTTTGCGTTTGTAGCTCATCTCCCGAGACGCAGACTATTCTCCAAAGACTTCAAGTTCGTTCGGATTTAATTGAATTGTCGGACAGTATTTGCACTTGTAATTTGTTCGTCAACTTTATTGCTCTTCTCGCCATTGATAGGACTCATGCGGACCCGAAAATCCAGTTAAATTTAACCTCTTTTCAAACCTATTCTTTAATTGACTTTTGTTTGGCGAACGTTCTGATGAAGTTAGCGAAGTACAAATTGACATCTATCTATACAAACACAAAGCTGATTCCATGTTATTTTTGTGGTGTAAAGAATGGATTATTTGAAACCTCAGCGATTTAGAAGAATGAGAAGATCACTTTTGGGATTACAAATGTTTCTATTCATTCGATCATGTAATGAGCAAATTCTTTTTCCTATCACATATATATAAAGATAGACTTTTCTATACTTTTTAATTTTGTCACTAAATTATTAAACACATATATTTGCTTTTGTCCCTGCTGATTTTAAAAACAACAAAACAAAACGACAATATTTCTAAAGTAGCAAAACATTTTAACTGTATTAAATTTTAGATTATGCAGAAAAACTTAAGATAAATCTCTGTAGAAATCCTTTTTTTTTTTTGTTTCTTTTCGTGTCTGTCAACAAACTTCATTTTTACACTGATCAAATTTAGGATTTTTTTTCTTTTTTTTTGTAATTTAAGTAAAAATAAATATTCAAAGTATGTTTATCAATTTCTTCAGTTAGATTAACAAAGCTAAATTTTTAATGTTGTTATACAAATGTAAATTTTAAGAGTTCTTTAATTTTATTTGATGAACAATTAGCTTTATATTCTTCCTTTTTTTTACCGATTTAAATAAACTGATAACAGTGTTATCAATTAACACCTATGTTCGGAAGTTAAATCTTCATAAACTTATATATTTATACTTATATCAAGTAGAATTATATTCATCCATCCTAAACAGAAAGTGATTAATGTCCAAAATCATTAAGTCGGAATACATTTAAATGACAATTGTTCAAAATAATGCTTAGTTTCTATGTGTTATCATGTAATTATTATAGCATGAATACTATGAAAAAATCATAAATATAGTTAAGAATTTTTTATTTTTATTTTCTCTATATTTAGTAGGATAGATAATACAAGGCAAAATTTGTTGGTGATGATTCTTACGAGGATAAAATTGCACTGAATTATTCCTGAAGATGCGAGCGGATGAAAGGACATCATACAGTTAATAAAGACAAAGGAAGAAGATAAATAAAAATGTAAGTAAAACAAAAAATAAATGATATTTCATTCAATCGATTTAGGCAATTAAAAACAGATGCGTTTATTCGACCTTTAAAAAAAAAAAAATCTACAATGATGTTTCGATTATAATTTAATAAACTATTTATGAAGTCATAAAGATTCTTATCAATTTTTTTTTTTCATTAACGAGACATTTTCGAAGTATAAATATCCCATTATTAGTTACTTCGGTTTATCCGTGATGATAAAATAAATTTATATACTCAACTGTTCGTCAAGTTGACTGGTTTATCCGTACCATAATATTAAATAGGAAGTTGTTTTCGTCCGATTTTTCGTTACTTAAAAATATCGATATACAGTAATATCCCAGAGTTGCGTAACAGGTGAGATCGAGAAGCGTAACGTAAGTCGAAAATTACGTAAATGGAGTTACCTACAGATTCCCAAATCTAATTTCGAGCGCATATGTTTATGTTCTTAACTGGCTCTCTATTACCAAGTAAACAACAAATTATAAACGTTTATATATGTATGGTTACAGTTAAAGACTCTTAATCAACAAATCAGCAAATGAAATATGTGCATACATACAGTGGTTAAACAGAGAAAAGGGTGGCAAGAGAGGGCCTAACAATTTTAGGGACCTCAATTTATAACTCGATATGTTAGAAAAAAAATATATGTTTTTATATTGTTCGGCCTTCAGAGTTTGGCAAAATTTGAAGATCTCTATCAATGTTTTCGCTTTTCTCGGACACTTACCACTGTATATTTTTCTCTGTAGAAATCTTTTTGTTTCTTTTCATGTCTGTCAACAAACTTCATTTTTACGCTGATCAAATTTATCATTATATTTGTCATTTTTTTTTTAAGGACTTCAAAAATATTAGTTGCACTGAACCTAGCATTTTCTCTGAAAGTCCCTGTACGTATATAAATATGCACTATTTAATTATGAAACAAGATGAGAAGTTACACCTATCTATGAATTGACGTAAGTCGGGGTATTACTGTATTTTTCTTAAAATAATTCCTTAATATTTTAGATATTTATACATAACGAAATATTTGATTTAATATTTTTTAACTGGATATAATTTCATTTGATTTGATTTATAATTTAATTAATAAGAGAATCTAGATATTCATATCTTCATATTAAGATAATTCGGATCTTGATTAGAGATAATGAATAATAATAATGAATATTAATTATTCCTTATCAAGATAAATAATAATAATAAGTTATTATTATCATATTCATAATAATAACAATGATTTATTATTATTATTTATCTTGATTTTAATAATGAAGACATTACTGTGTACTCGCCATCGAACATGTGATTTTTCAAGACAAATTTTGACTATATAGAGTAGATTTTAATGGAATATTGTTCGACTAAAAAGAGAAATAATTTATTCTTTTATGATTTTCATGTAAATGTTTCTAATTAGAGCGAATTATCCCATTAAAAAAATGACTCTAATATTATTGTGTTTAATAAAAATTCAATTTCCAGTAATGAATTTGCTCGTTATCGGTTTTTACTATGAATTATGAGCATTTTATCTTTCTCTTTAACTGAGTTACTTGCATTCAACCCATTGAATGCAAGTAACAATCAACCCATTGAATCCATTGAGCCCATTCAACCCATTGAATGCAAGTAACAATCAACCCATTGAACCCATTGAACCCATTCAATCCATTGAATGCAAGTAATTCAGTAACTCAGAGCAAGTAACTCAGTTAAAGAGAAGGATAAAATGCTTAGAATTCATAGTAAAAACCGATAACGAGCAAATTTATTACTCGCATTCAATGGTTACTTGCATTTAACCCATTGAATCCAAGTAACCATTGCATTCAACCCATTGAATGCAAGTAACCACATTGCATTCAACCACAGTGCAAGTAACCATTGTAAGTAACCACATTGCATGGTTACTTTTAATTGTTAATGGTTACTTGGTTACTATGGTTAATGGTTGGCATTGAACGCAATGGGTACTTTCATTCAACCCATTGAATGCAATGCGGTTTTAATGCGAGTGTCATCGAAACCATGCTTATTATAATAATGCTCATTATTATAAAAATTACTAACAGTTCCTACATTAAATCTATAAAACTCTAAATAAAACTTCTAATAAATTTCGCATGAAATAATTTAAAAAAAACAAATTAAATTTTTAATTTTATTGCATTAACTATAATTCGAATCTATAAGAAATAATTAACACCATCATTTTATCAAAACAAAACGTCGAATCTCTCTCTCAATTTATGCCATTTTTATAAATAAAAAACAAAGTTTTTTTTTATATATATTTAATATTTAAAAACAGAACTGTGTAATTATTTAATTGTTAATTTTTAAATTTATCGAGTTGTTATAAAATTAAAATAATGACAAAAAAAAAAAAAATAATAATAATAATAAATTTTAGTACTTATATAATTTTACTCTAGATGGCGCTGAATGATTTTAATTCAAATTTTTTTTTTTATTATTTATTTTTTTATTATGTATCCTTTGATACGAATATATATATATATACATACAAACTCACGAAACGTTGAAAATAATAATAATGAAAACGTTGGAAAATAATATTTATTTAATTTTATACGTACGTTATTACATTTATATCTTTGTATTTACACTCGCACACGTAATTATAAACGAAAACATGTTTACTAAACTTACAATTTGTTTAATGCAAATCATAACTTTTTTAAAATGTTGAATAGAATGTTAAATAAATATCAACTATATATATGTTTTGCCACAGCTTTGTTAAATCATAATCTATTAATTTTTCTTGATATCGAATAATTGTTTACATGTATAAAAATATAAACAATGCATCTAAATCGATTGATTTTGTTTAATCTTCATTTTTATTGCAACATATAAATTATTATTATTATTCGAGTTATAAAGCTTTTTACCGTTTCACTCGATAGCTTATGAATAGTTTCTTGAATAAAATCGAAAATTTAAATCAGAGAGTTTGAAAAAATGGAGAGAATGAAAAGAGCGAAATATATTTTTCTATACGAATAATACTTATATTTTATGTGATTTTATATCTCCATAATTATAAAAATTGCAATAAAATATTATTAAGATATTGATTACATTTTCCTCACCTTGTTTGTAGAAATTATTAGAGTGTAATTTCTAGAAACAAGGTGAGGAAAATGGAACTGGTCACCTATATCGTACCTGATAGCTATTTCGTTACGTATAGTCGGTATGTAACGAAATAGCCATCAGGTACGATTTAGGTAACCAGTACGCAATAAGCAACTCTCTCTTATTTATTTATTTGCATAATCTAAACGTTTTTCTGGCTACTGAATTTGCAGTAAAAGTATTGGATAAACTAAGGAAGCAAATGTATTAAACAGAAAAGCAATAAGTAAACAGTTTCGAACTGCTTCAACTTCTACTACTACTATTGCAGAGGTTCTTAACCTTTTAACCTTTTTTATACCATGAATCCTTTTGCCTATTAGGAGAAGGCCACCCTTTATCTGTTAGGTGAAGGTCACGGATCCCTTCTCACAATAATATTTTTAAATGTACAAAATAAAATTACGAAGAAAACCAGTTATGTTAAACAACTAATACTACTGTAATTTATTGCATACGTTTATAAGGGAAGAAAATGGTTAGATTTAATTAGCGGTCAGTGAAAATAAAGACAATGAGTTGATTTTTTCTCATCCGAGCTCACGGATCCCCTGAAATCTTTCCACCAACTCCTGGTTAAGAACACCTGTACTAATGATAATTAAATTGTATTATTTAAAAATAAGTAGGATGTCGAATTTTTTTAAGAAAATATAACAGTTATAAATTATAAAATATGTAAAATTATGTGAAAATAACTCGGTATAATAGTGATAAAAATTAATTTCTATCGATTTAAGTATTTAGAATGAGTTTTGCTTGTTTGTCAGAACTGTAAAAAACGTTAATTGTGAATTACGTATAGATTATTTAGAATTTTTTTATAAATCTAAAATATTCTATTTATGAATGTTGCAGGCGTATTATTCATTTTATTGATAAATTGCTTATTTTCCTAAATGCTAACGTTTACTGTAAGAGTGTGGATAACAGAGTATGGACTCGTGTAAATCGTGAATAGTAAATAAATGCAATGTTTTTCTTTTCGACACAATATATAGCTGTACTTTGTAAGACATAGCGCACAAAGTTGTGTAGTAAAATCCGAGGCGTAGCAAAGAGCGAAAGTTTACAAGGAAACTTTGCACATTTCCCCAACATCAATGACATCTGCAAGTTTCCGTGGCGGATCTGCAAGATTACGGACACGCAGCTCTGCACCGGCATCACTTTCTGGCTACTGCTATACAGTTGTGTAGCCACCGACTTCATTTCCTGGCAGTGTATGTGTGTGGGCGAGAGATCCGAATACCCAACTACACTGTGGACCGAGAACGACAGTCATTGGGCTACCATCTAGTCGTCGCTTAAGCGGGCAAATTCCCTCGTCTGCCGTCCTTTCGCTACTTGCCTGATGGAGTTTTCTGGTATCGGCTGAAGTATGGCAACGGTCGGCAGGAACCTGCCCGTAACTGCTTCTAACTGCACCACTCTCTCTTTACTCGATGTGGAGCGGTGAAGTGTTACCTGCAACTCCAAGAATATAAGGAAGAAGTGGTTTTGTTTTTTATAACTCTTTCTCTGACTCTAATGATCGCGATCCACGTTTATGAGTATGATTCGATCTAACCTAAATCTATACATTCCCTCTTACCTAAAGTCAATTCGAGATAATTCCCATATCAAAATTATCCACGCCGAAACTTCCAGAAAATTTCTTATCTATCTGGAAATTAGCTAATTTTCGTCATTGACCATCAAATATCAAAAATCTATACAGAACGTTATCAGTAACCAGGTTTATTATCATTGTTTAGATACGGAAAACTTATCAGTTATATTTTCATCGTAGAAAGAAAATACGCTAATTAAGTATCTTTTCCGAAGTTTCGAATGAAAACTGAGATCAGTAAAAACCGAATAATTATGACAAAAAAAAAATAAAATAATACGCTAGAGAAGATTATCTACGCAATTTTATAGTTCGGGATTAAATATGTATATTAAAATCACAAGATTAATTTTTGCTATAATCTCAAAAAAAATATCTGAATTCAGATTAGTAGAGACACGTAAATAACAATAAAAAAACAAGAAAATAAACTTTTTTAATGCGGAATATGGTCTCGAAAGTAGCAAAGAACGATAAGATAACATGGCCTTTCTATTTAACTTCTAATGGAGTTACAAATTCTCAGAAATTAAATAATAGAATATGTAGAGACGTAAGCAGTTTTTATTAGGAATTACCTCATTTTTAATTAGTTTAAAATGTGAAATATTATAGCCATTGAGTCGGGATGAGAATGCGTATTGAATTATAAATTATAAGCTATTATATTCGAATTAGAATAACTTTAACAAACAGATTAAATATGCAGATTATTATTGTTTTTCTCGGTAGCGGATTTCGGAAAAAAAAAAAAAAAAAACGCCAAGGTTCCTTCACGCCAAAATCGTTACATCGAATTTTTCTAAAAATGGATCAGCGTGTAATATTTTATCAATGCCACATTCGTATATTTTTCTATTTATTTTCTTGCTGTATACTTGTTCATTATATTATTGTCTTTCTTCGCTGGTGCGGCTTTGCCAACGAAACTTAGATGCCGCAAAAGCGATGTAAAATATGTTTGTAACTTATAGAAGTTGAGATATTTCGTGAAAAAATAATAAAGATATCTTAAAGGCTTCAATTGAGTTTGATGACCGTCTTAAAACTTTATGTTTTGATATAGATTTATAGATCCCATACACACATCTGGTTGCGCAACAAGCGGATGCGTACTCTGTTAGCCTTTGAAGCGAATTGACAAAAAAAGAAAAAAGCCTTACTTAGCCACGCTTCGTGTTGATTCAGTGGAAATAAACACTTTTTTTTTTCTTAATACTGTCATTCTGTTTTCTTAAGCGAAATACAGTATTTGTAAATAAGAAAATGCAATGATCTATTATTTAAAACGGATAGAAAAATAAACAGTTGGAGATCTATTTTTATAACTTAATCAATATTGTGCCATAATCTAACGAAATAGAAGAAAGGAATACAATAGTAGTCATTTTTCCTACGAGCTTCCTTTTCTATTTATCCTATAGAAACTTGTATAGAGTCTTATTTACTATAGTACTATTACCATACCATAGTAGTTTATCACTATATAAACTGGCACACTAATAGTAGTAGTAGTAGTAGTTTACATTACTATGTAATACTACTACCACTATTAGTGGTAGTAGTAGTACATAGTAATGTAAACTACTATTAATACGTAGTACTATGTACTATGTACTAATACTAGTAATAGTAACTACTACTACTATTAATACTACTAATAGTATATATGTACTAATACTACTAATGTAAACTACTACTACTATTAATACTATTTTATTTATTTTTAGTATCACTACTACCACTATTAGTGGTAGTAGTGATATTAAAATAAATAAAATAATAGTATTGTTAATCGTGAATGTTATTTATTCATCATCACCAAAAAAAAAAAACAAAAATTATCAAAACTCTTATCTTTCAAAATTATACATCTTCGGATTCAATTTCTCGATCATTAAAGTAGACTGATATCATAATAATTATATAATAGTACTACTACTATGCTATAATAGTACTACTACTACTATTAAACTACTATGGTACATTAATAGTAGTAGTACCACTACTATCACTAAGTACTAAGTAGTTACTAAGTAACTAGTAGTACTAACTGGTTAGTACTATTAGTTATTTAGTAACTACTTAGTACTTAGTGGTAATTAGTGGTAATAGTGATACTATGGTATTAGTGGTAGTAATGGTACTACTACTACTACTATTAACGTACCGTAGTAATTTAATAATGATAGAGTACTGTTACCATACCAAAATAATAATAGTAAACTCCTACTATTACTATGATAGTAGTTTACTACTATAGTAAACTGCTACCATAGTAGTAGTACTATTATATAATTATTATGATATCAGTCTTTTCTAATGATCGAGAAATTGAATCCGAAGGTGCATAATTTTGAAAGACAAGAGTTTTGATAATTTTTTTTTTTTTTTTTTTTGGTGATGATGAATAAATAACATTCACGATTAACAATACTATTATTTTATTTATTTTTTGTTAAATATTGCACATATTAAAATTTTTGTAATCTTTGCAATATAAGTTAAAAATAAAAATAAAATAAAATGCTTTTAGTTTCGAAAACCTATGGATATTCATCGAATTAAATCAAAAATTATCGAGTCAGATTTATCCAAAATATTAAATGCATTTAAATTTATGGTATCTCACGAAGTAAAAGTTAATGCTGATGAGCATTATGACGTTTTAAAGACAGAAACAACGATCTAAAAGACTGAAAAGTTGATTCGATTAATATCTGAATGGCAACTTTTGAATATTGACGACTGCTAATTGAGAGATACGTTCCGATGAATACCATCTGCTAAATTCACGAAAGCAAATCCAACAATCCTTTATTTCGCTTCCACATTGAATAGAAAGTAAAAAAAAAAAAAAAAAAAAGTAGAAAAATGTAGAACTATTCTTAAGGAATAGACTTTAGAATAAAAGGGGGTAGCAAACGACATGGGGAATTCCGCCACCGGAAACGTCGCTATTCCAACTGGCTCCTCAGGAAAAACACCAGACGGCATCTGCTAATGATCAATAATTCGGTGATTTTTTTTTATCCTACTCCAGAAGTAGAAACCTGTCTTCTAGGCTGGAGGGGGAGCGAGCGACGGGTCGGAAAAACGGAAAGGAAGCAAGCAAGCAAGAAAGAAGAAGACACAGAGTTTTCCGGAAAGATGTGTCCTTAATGAAAAAGTCCAACGCCGGGGTTTTGGAGATCGATAGCAGAGTGACAGAAACTGATAAGTAGTTTTGATTAACGACTTCTTGAATGGCAGATATACTTATTTGATGGTTTCTGCCTTCGTAACTCCTCTCTTCTGTACCGTTCAATTTAATATCTCCGAAACAAAAGGGGGAAGAATTACGCAATTTATGCAAATTGTTCTAATATAGTAACGATAAATTAACTAAATTATTATCAACAATTTACGTATATTCCTTGTTACGTGTTGTTGTTAAACGTGCGATTTAACAAGAAATTTTTCACCTCTTTTTCTCTAAATTGATTTTAGAATATTTTTAGCAAAACTGTTTAGAAATTCATTTCTTTAATGAAGTTTAAAGTGTAGAATAATTAAATATGAATGATTTAAAAATAATAAAAATCTGTCTAGAATTAGAATAAATTAAATTTTACCATTAATTTATACGATAAAATAAATAATTCTTACTTAATTTAAGAATATTAATTATAATATCAAATCTATTTATTTGCTAGAAACCTTATAATCTTTTTAATTAACTTTTCCCGATACTAGGAGAATAAATCGGACTTATATCTGGTATCCTAATCAACTCGATTGTTATTTATAGCCTTAGTTGAAATTCTGATAGAAAAATTTTATTGTTGAGACAGTCTGAAAGGATTATAGGGATCATATTATTTTACCAAGAAATTTTACTATTGATTAATTTTTTTTTTTCAATATAAAAAGATAGGTTACAAGATGTTTCGAAAGATCATTAAAATGCCAAACTCGCTTAAAACGAAAATTCATTAAATGTTGTAAAATGCATGTTTATAATTTTATAAGTTCTCGAGAGTGGATCTAAGCGACTGTTTCCAGCATGCGCCCATCTACAGATATGTTCTATCAGGTGCTAGAACACATTCAACAGGAGAACGAGTAAATCTCACTGTCGCTGTTAAAAAAAAAATAAAATCTGGCCTTTTCCTAGCAGGATCGAAACCATTTCTGTTCATTTTGATGGAAATTGCCATCGGTTTTCGAACTGCCCATGAATATCGCATTTTTATCCATAAATATTCATTTTATGCAATTGTTTAAACGCATAAAAGAGCTCGATTAAAAAATCTCACATTCAATATTTATAGTTGCTTTTGTGTGTTATTATAGAAAATTTACGTATTAATTTTATTTATAGCGTTATGTCATGAAATTCCATACATAAATCGGGCAGAGATGATTCTAGTTTTCTTCGGTAGAAGTCGAACTATACAGTAGTCGGAACTGGCAACAGTTTTTGCTATTTCTCTAGATGTAAAACGGGTTGGGAAGCTACAGTGGGGGTAATTATATGTCGGACGATTGTCGAGTGCAGAGGGTGTATATATACAGTAACGGAGATAGAATCAGGTGGATGACAACACCACCACCCACAGCGCCATCACTCTCCATTTGGCCCGACCCGTTTTCACACATGACATGGCAGGCGTCATTCGTTGCTAGGTGCTTGTGAACTCCACGTGATCCAGGCTGTCTCTTTCCGAATGACTGCTCCATTTTTCACGGACCAACACCGAGTCTTTGTCTCTGTCCCACTAGCCATCGATCAAGCGTTCGCCGGCTTCACTCAGCCCTTTGTATGGTATTAGGATTAAGCCCGAATCCTCTTTAATTGATTGTAGGTGCGATGTCCAGCACTTTTATTATGCCCTTTATGATTTGTTATTTATACTTTATATATATATACCCTCTTCTTTCCACCGTGTTTCACCTCCACCTAATGGTAATTTTTACCGAGAGGAAAATGCAATTTTCTGAACCTGCTTTCGTCACTCCCACTCTTGTCTGTTGTGTTTCGTTTCAGAGCAACTTCTTTTCAACAAGAATTCTTTTTAGTTTTCGAACTCGGACGTCTTGCAATTTTCCAAACCAATACCTTTACTGATACCGAACCGAACAACAGGACTGCAGCCTAATTGGTGCTTTTCTTTCTTTCTGTTACCCGCTTGGCTTTATGAAGACGTAGCAGTAGTAGTAGTAGTAGAACCAAAATAATGGCTGACGAAATTCTAGACGATGCTGCTGGGTTATAAAAGAAAACAAAAAGGGAAAAAAGAAGTCGACCACTGTCGATAAGGCATTGCGCCAGTCGCCTTCTTACCCGACCACAGAATTACATTAACAAGTATAATTAGCAAACCCGGATGATCGATCGTGCTAAGCCCAACAGCCAGTGGGCCACCTGAGACACGCGTCGGGGAGTCCGCGGGTCCAGCGGCTACCATTGATCCGAGTCCACTTGGCTTCCAAAACAGAAAAATTGGATTGCCGCCGGTCACGTGGTCGATCCAGATGGCCGCAGTTCTGTGGGAAGATAGATAATGTTTCGACTTTTTCGCCAACCGAAATAAGGCGAAAGGAACCAGCTACCAGAATTCCTCTAACCGATTCTTTTCGGTTTTGACTTACTCTATAATAAATATGACCATTTTTACCATCTAGCACCTAATTTGGATGGTGCAATCGGCTATAACAGATTCCACCACCAATCAATTTTAGCCGACTGATTCAATTTAGAATAAAAGATGGACTCCTCCATCTTTCTTCACCTACGCGGAACACACGAAAATTCATCGAGATTCCGTACTAAATTCCATTTTGGAAAAACTTTTCTACCGTTCCGAACGAGAACCAGTCGATAATTCCATCGTCTTTTCCCCCCTTCTTAATTATAAATAAACCAATTAAAGCCAATTAGAACGGACAAACCATTTAAACGAAGATAATCCGGATACTTTTGTTAGATTTTCCTTAATTACGCGCTTTTTAATAAATAAAAACACGAACAATTTAATTGTTACATTGAATTATTGACCGTACAGTTTCAATGATAAATATGGTCAATAATTCAATATATAATTGTTGAAGTAGGTTTACTAATTATACAGAAACAAAGAATCAAAAATAGATCATTCCGTCTTACTAACTCGAAACCTTCGTTCGTTTGGCATTCCTTGTAATTTAATATTAAACGTCTCTAATTCCATCTTTAATGATAAAAGCTTCTATATATTCTATCCGAAAAGTTAACTTTGAAGGTAAAAGATTTTTAATATTCAGTAGAAAAGATTTTTTTTTTCGTCTTATAGCTGAAGGAATAGAGAAGATAAAATAACCACAATGCGAGGAATGTTCTTAGCATTTTACTGATTATTCTCTGGAAAATACGATCCTAACGCACAAAGTATTGCTTTAAATGTGAGACTATTCTGTAAAAATAAAGCATTTCGAGTTATAATGTTAACTAACAACGAAAATATATTCAAGAAGGTGAGGATTTGTTAACATTACTGTTATAAAATATGAGAGGATATTCGAATGTGGTTCAGGAGAATGATTTTTTTTTTCTGATTCATTTTATTGGGAAAAATCCGAACAATGTTTTTTTTTAAAGAATAAATTGTATATATGAGGAATTCTAACTTAAATTTTTTTAAAAAAAGGATTGATTTAATGTTTGATTGTCGGCGAAAAGTTCACCATAAATATTGTATATATATACAGTAAAACCTCGATTTTACGGACTTCGATTCTACGGACTTCGGATTTTACGGACACCATCCCAAAAAATAATATTAATGCAATATTTGCATAGACTGTCTACAGTACAGTACTTGAAGTTGAAAGTGACTAAGTACAGTACAGTATTATTATATTGTGTGTAAAATAAAGCACTCATTTATTGCATAATGCGTCATTTTTATTTTAACAACTTACCTAAATTTAATATACATGTATGTAAGTAATTTAATTTAAAATACTCTATATAAAATAATACAGTTTTTATGCATAAGTCACAGTAATTAGTACAGGTATGTTGAAAATACTAATTAATGTTTATAAAAAAATTTTACTTTGATTTTACAGACTTTCCGATTTTACGGACTAGTCTCGCCCCCTATAGTCCGTAAAATCGAGGTTTTACTGTATTCACACAAAATTTTGTAATTTTGTGTGAATGTACTTCCATTAAGCTATAGCAATCATATTTGTAAATTATTCTTTATTGATTGTGATATCTGTATATTTTTAATTCAATCAAAATATCTAATATATAAAAACAGCTAAATACAACATTAAGAAATAAGAATATTTATTACAATTTAGATTCTAATATAAGTATGTATTTATGATGATACTGCTTTATTTTCTTAAACTGTCAATGAAGTAGCCACATTTAAATTGCAACAAATATCCTAATTTCTTAGCACTGTACTTGGATTATTTTTTTATATATTAGATGCTTTTGATTGAAAATCATTTGGTTTTTAGATGAAAACAGTTTTTCAGAGAAAAGCATTCTAACATCATGCTAATAAATCATTAAATAATCTCTTTAATCTAATTGAATTAAAATTTTTAGGAAACATTAAGTAAAATAATAAGCATATACTGTATATATCAAATTTAGTTAAAACTGGTTGAGCAATACAACCTATAAAAAAGTTCATGATGATGAGTCTTCCTACTCCCTCTGTTTTGGTCTTACTCGGCTGCATTTTTCAGAAAGTCTTAAATGGCATTAGGAACATTTACATTTGTTCTAAATCAGTTGAACAATGTGATCTAGAGAGATATTTCTAGAGAAGAGAATCATGCTTTTCTACATTTTTTAATTTCAGCCCATTTGGGCCAAAATTTTCGGGTTTTTTAACTAAGTTAATCTATACCTATATTCTAATTTGGTCAAAAGTGGTTAAGCAATGCAATATGCAAAAATTTTTATGGAAAAGAAATTCTACTTTTCCTCTCTTCTTTGATCCTATTATGTTGAAGTTTTCAGGTGACCTCAAGCAATCTGAGAATACCTATATTCCAAATTTCAAATTGATTAAAAGATACAATCTATACAGATGTCTGCAGAGAAAAAGAACGAAGAGAAAAAAATGATGGTTTTTTGAAATTTTTATACTACTCTAAGTTCTTTTATTAATTGGATTTGAAGTTTCAAATTTGGCATTTAATATCCTATTGAATACTTTTCCCTATATACAGTGCCCGCCGCTTTATAAAATCACTGCTTAATAAAATCAGCCACTTTATGCAATCAAATTGTTAGGAACAGATTCAAATCAATGCAATACAACTGAAAAATCGCCGGTTAATAAAATCAATGTCGCTGCTTATAAAAATCATTCATTGCAGGTACAAAAACAAAAATCGCTTTTCTAATCAAACTTTTAATTCAAAATTCACCA
>WUQG02289162.1:0-19587 GCA_011317285.2 Androctonus mauritanicus | reverse complement strand
GAAATGTAAAATATGGGAAAACTTATTATTATCCTTACAGGAATTTGGCGGGGAAATAGAAAAAGTGCGTAAAATCGGGAATCGTAAAATAGGGGTTCAACTGTATTATATAAAGATTATACCTAGAAAAACATTTTGTTTCTTCTCTAAAACAAAATGTTTGTTTAAGAGAAGAAACAAAATGTTTTTTCTCTTAGATAAAAACATTTTATTTCTTTTTTTTATAACTAGGAAAAAAAAGAGATAGCATCAATCACCAAGCAAGCACAAGAATACTGTTATACTAAAAAAATGGTCACAGTTGAAATCAAATCATTTATTTAGAAGTGGAGGTGGTGATAAATAATGGTGAATTCATTACAGGTATATATAAAAAATAGCATATACACTCTTTCTTCTTCCAAAGTGATCAAAGGAGCCTTTATAATATAAAAAAGTAGGAATAGAAGCTTTACCCAGGAGTGTAAAAAAACATTGTAATAGTAGAAAACTAGGAAAAAAAAAATAGCATGGATTGTCAAGCATCCATAAGAGCACAGTTACATTAGGAAAATAGCCACGAAAATAATACAGAATAATAATGCAAGAGTTAATAATAATAATTACACAAGTGAGGATAGAAAGAAATAAAAAAAATTAAGTACAGCAAGTCACTGTATAAAGTTTAAAAAAGTGATAAAAACAGGTAGAGTAGATGTAGTCAAGCCCTGTAAGTGCAGTACAATATTTATCACCACTAGAAATGATAAGGATAAGATAGAGCCCATTAATAAGAAAGGCATCTACACCATCCCATGGAACAACATAGACCTGAAAAACAATACATGTGATATACATAATAGAAATCTTGAGCTTAAAATACAGGAGCAGAAAAGTGATATAGAAAAAAAAGAGCTCTTACTGAGGCTTTATTGCAAAGGGCTAAAGCTTCAACTTAAAAGTAAAATGAAACCAAGCAAGAGTAGTTAAACAAATAGATGAGAAGAAATAAGGCATGAATGTAGAAGTGATGCCTTATTTCTTCTTTATTTATTCTTTCATTAACTAATTTCCTTAAACTAATTTTCATTAATTTTGCTGGAAGAGCTGAGCATGACATGGAGATGGTGTATTGGATCCAGAAATGTCTGTTAGAAAGGAATGCAATTTTAAAATTAACATATGTTATGGTAAATGTCATACAGAACTTTTGTTTGTATATTTATTTTGTTTCTGCCTAAAAGGAATTGATAATATAATTAGCAATATTATGAGGGAGAGTCAGTAAGTTACAAGAGTTGATACCATGAAAACCACAAGAGATATCTACATAGTACCAGCATTCGTTTTTCCAGTTAATCCTCCCTATATTTGCACATTTATTCTAGAACTGTATGAATCTCTAGAATCCTGTAATGTAAAACTCTTTCAGTTGTTGCAGCCATCTTCCATTTGACATCTCCATTGTTGCTGAAATGATGACCCATCAAATGTGTTTTCAGGAGATTAAACAGGTGGAAGTCACTGGATGCAAGGCCAGACTGTAGGATGAATGTTTTAGCACTTCCCATTGCAGTTCTCCATCTCTATCATCATCACTCAGATTGTATGCAGTTTGACATCATCATAATGGTGCAAAACACCATGAGACAGCAGGCCTAGACATTTCTGGCAAATTGCATCAAAAGAGTTTGCTTAACACATCACAGTATGAGATAGCATTGATGTCCCTCAGTTAGAAATGGGCCAGCAGAGAAGCCCCTCTGTATTTCAAAACAGTACTGACCAACATGCATCTTCATATACTTCTTGACTGCCAACAACTGGGAATGTTTCCAGTGCATGGAAATCTGTTTGGATTTGGGTTGATAGTAGTGCACTCACAATTTATCACCTGCCCTCTATGGCATATTAAAACAAATGCTATAAGGACAGGCACATATGCACCAATTTTTGTGCCTGTGACAGTTATTTCAGCACCCAGTGTGTGCATACTTTATGGAAAGATTGTATATGGTGTTATAGACCAAACTGTGCAAGTACTGTATCTATTTGCCATATGGTGATTTTTCTATTAGTGCAAACCATCACTTCAACATGTTCCACAGCTATGGCAGTTGAAATCTTCACAAGCTGGTCTGGTTGATCTTCATCAGTGACTTTTGTGCACCCATTGGCAAACTTCTTCACCCAATTATGTACTGCTTGTCATGTTAATGTGGTGTTCATACATAGGAACAAGTTCTTTGTGAATATCTTTTGCAATAAGTCCTTTTGTTCATAGAATCTGCACAACAGATTCATGGCTCTTCCAACATAGTTGCTATGTTATCTTGTAATCCACCACATGTGTATCTACTGTGGAAGATTTTGAATGATTCTGTCCTGTAGCTCAAGTGTTGCCTTTTATATAGTACAGTCAGTACATCTATGCCTAATGCCATCAGTCCCCACACACATTTGCAACTAACTTACTGACTCTCTCTCAGGCTTATATTGTATGAACAGAGTAAACAAAGTGTTTATATGCTAAGTAAAATTTTTATATAATTTTACTTAGCATATAAACATTTATATTTTATATTTACTTTTATATTTTTATAATTTACTTTGTACAAAATATCATGCTAAATCTAACATGGTATTTTACACAAAGTAAATTAGATTTTTGTAATAATAAGTTCATTTAGTTATATTGTATAATTTCTAAAACAAATTTTATAAATTTTTAAAAACTGTTGTTGTATATTTTAAATGGAATTGTACACATTCTATTTGCTTGTATTTGTATTCTAATATTGTTAGTAACTGTAGAGGACTTGAAGAGCAAAATTATTTTTATAATAAAAGTTTTTTTTTTTTTTTCCAAAAATAATTTGTTCATAGGTTTGTTTTCTATTGTTTTTCACTTATAAAATGCAATAATAAAGATTCACTATAGAATATTGAATGTTTTATGCAATTTTTATTTACCACGACCTTTATTGAAATATTTGTTTGTTAAAAGTAAAAAAAAAATTAAAGGGAAAAATTTTCTGCTATTTCAATCTGCAGAAAGTAAGTACAGATAGTTTCCGACTTTGAGTTAATTTGAACCTTGCTTATAAAGTAAGAATTCAAACCAAAAAGCAATTTTCTATAAATATAATATTAAAATCTGATTTTATTCTCACCAATGCAATTTCATCACAGTAAAATTAAATAAAGGCCAGCGAAATCAATAGTATATGATTAAACAATGATCTATTTAGCTAAATAAATGAAAATACAAGCTTTAAAATCAAGCAAATTATAATAATAATGAAATTATCTGTTTTCTATAAATTTTAAAGAATTCATTATTATTAACAATAATATTGTACAAATGAACTAATGCCTCAGACATAAACTAAGAAAAGAAGTTATTTATATAATAGTCCAATAAAATCAGAATATATATACATCTGTGTTTTGGCTGCCATTTTGATTTTTCCAATTTTATAGCAGATGATGGAGTTTTTATTACATGCCTAATCATAATATATTATATAACTATATATGTAGGTTGAAGTGCCTTTTTATAAATGTTTAGCATTCATTTATTGCAATCAAAATTCACATTTTCAATTTTTTTCGATACTTCATATTTGAAAAATATTCATAAATCTGGGTACTCATAAACTGCAAACTTCCTATATTAACAAAGTGAATTAAAACATGTAAACCAAAATATGGAAAAGAAATTTTTCTACAAATGATTTGAATTAAATGTTATTTAGCACAAAGCAAATTGCAAATTATTGATAGTGAAAAATCTGTTGTTCCAAATGAGCCATATCGACCAGATAGCTATGTGAAAACCTATGTTTTACATTCAGAGAATTCATATTCTATTCCAGGTCTGCATCTCCAGATTTATTCAGGAGGAATCTAACCAAACTTATTGAATCTTCATACTTTATTTTTTGCCATCTTGCCTATCTTATGAGAGATGGCAAGCCTGTGATAGGCTTTGAAATGACTGATGCCATGTGCATCTTTGTGAGATTTAGCAGAGAACTGAATTAATCAGTTAGAATGCGTAATAAATAATCATCCTATAATTACTAATTGATCACAACTGTTAGATATTTACAAATTGTTTGAGCAGAAATATTAAAAATTGGACAAAATATTGTCACTAGATTTGCACTTAGTTACATATTTAGTTCCTGGAAATGAGCATCTAAATTGAAAAATGCAATATAAGAATTTTTTAATTTGCATTTTATTGTAAACCATTTCAGAAAATTCCAAATGCTTATATAGATTGCATTTATCTATCCTATTTGAATTCATATGATGATCAGCCAAAACCAGGTTTTTCTCTGTTGGAATTTCTCCTTCATAAAATCTCCACAGTTACCAAAGAATAAAGCAAAGAGATATAAAGAATTAGCAAATACATATATATATGAACATATTACTGTTTGCATAATGATGCAGTGACTGTTTCAATGCTACAAAAAATAAAACATCAAATATAAAAATATTTTGTTTTGTTTAATGTTTTCTTCAAATTCTGATCACATTGAGCCTATATTCTATAAGCATTATGTTTGCATGAAAATTTACTTTATAAAATATTCTCTTATGATAGAAAATTCGTTTCATTTTTAGATGACACTCAGTAAATGAATTGCCTATAATCATTGGCTAACAATGCAAACCCTGCCATATTTATTCTAACAATTATCTATTAATATTTTCCTAATTTTCTTATGAAAATATTTAGATATATGTGAATATTTATGTTTAAAATATATATAAAAAATTATTTAACATTTATTTATTTTACTGTTTTTATGATGAAATCTCATCATGAATCCACAAAAGTAATAACTTGTAACATAATTTGAAAAATGTTGCTTTAGAAAGACAGTCAATAGTTTCAAATTTTATATATAATGTACATATATTCTCTTAAACTAAGCATAATGTATTATTATTATATTATATAGCATAATTTTAAAAATATTTTTAATGTTTGTGTCGGAATATTGATTTATTAATATCTAGTTGATTTCTTTTTTCTAGTGGAAAAGTATTTGTTTGAACAAATTGTGTATAATCAATTGGAAAAGATTTGCTGTAGCAATTGAAATCCATAGTACAAAATATTTGGTAATTCAGAATTTTATCAGTGACTTATTTAAGTTTAATAATTTTCGTTGTTATTTATATTCATATGAAATAATTTTTCAGGATATGAAGGGAATGTCATGTAAAGGAAAACCATATGATATGTGGCGAAATTTTGTAGACTACCTCAACTATTTTGAAAATATTACTTATATAGATTTAGGCCAAGTACCTACTTTTGTCCTATATGGAATTGCAGAAATCCTACTAAATCTTAAAACATTAAAAGCCGAGTGTATTCAGTTGGGAAGAAGGTAAATTTTATAATAAATAACAATTCTTAATATTAAATTTTCTGTCTATATTATTTTATTTTCAATATAGATTTTCTTTAAAAGATATTTTGTATTAAGGTTACAACTATGATTTTTCAGTGATTCTCCACATTGTACCATAAATTTTAGCTTAATGAAAAAGTTAATAAAGTTGGAATTTCTACAGCTTAGAGCAGTTGATGGATTTGTTACACAAACTAACAGTTATGGTTTGATGTCTCTTCAGAGGTTTATAAAACTGAAACACCTGGTAATTTACTATGTATATATTTATATATATATTTTTTTTATCATGAAAGATCATCATGTTCAAAATTATATTTCATTTATATATACAAGCTCATTGACAATAGAGAAGAGTTTTTCCACTAATACGCAATTGAATGAATGAGTTTAAAAATAACACTCCAAATTACACATAATGAGAAAATAATAACAATGTACATTATTTCTTTCTAGAATAAGAAATATTTTTAAAAATTCTTTTTCATATCTGAAAATTGTGGAATACAGGTATATCCCGTTATAATGTATTAATTAGGTTTAAACTTGTGCACTAAGGGAAATACATTAAATATTAGAGTTACATTATAAAAGATGGAGAGTTTCAGACAAAAAGTTGATGGTGCATTTCTAACTTTAATTTGTAAAGAATCAAATATTGTTTCGTGAAGCATTTTATTTCCATTTTAATTAGTATTTAATTTTTAATATTAATAATTTTTATTTATTCAACTTTTAACAGTCATAAAAATGCATCAATAGTGGAAACAGCCATCTTTCTTCATGATATATTATTAATTTGACCAATGGATCTTTTTTCAATTGACATCCAAATAAATTTAATTGCATTATTTGTTAGGATGTTATTTACTGAAATTAAGCTTTTTATTGTGTATTTTTTTACTTTTCATTAACAATGCTCTATTGTGAACAAAAGAGTAGAAGTTAAAATGTGAAATGCTTCTTATTGTTTGTGCTATTAATATTTTAAATAAACTTTTTCCTATAATTTGGTTTTTGCAGTATTTTTATTCTGGATTTACCATAAAATTGGAATAGTTTTCCATGTCTGTAATTCCTTTGATCAGAAATGGGTGAAAAAGAAAAAATTACATATTTTAATCAAATAAATCAATGGTGTGTTAGAATTGAATAAATACAGTACATACTGTTATTGTTAATTACAGTCAAAATAGAATATGAAATAATTTGATATCATGGTGCAAAATTTTGGATGTTTGTTCAATCTGTTAGTGGAAATGGATTGAATTTATAGAATTATAGAATTAGGTGCATTATTTTAGTTATTGTACAATTGTCAATTGTCAATTTTAATAAAATATCATCATCATCACAGCATAAAATTTTTATAAAGAATAATTACTTTATATTAATTTAAATTTTACATAACTTCTAAGCAAATACAATATTTTAATGATGTAATTATTCACTGAGAAGTTTTGTAAAATTAAAAGTAATATAAAAAAACTATTTTTCATCAACATTTTATGCTATGATGATGATATTTTATTAAAATTGGCAAATACAATACTATTTCTTCAATTCTGACACACTATTGATTTACTTGAATAATTCCACTTTTCTATTGACAAAACTTTTATTTATTGACAAAACTATGGATATACAAAATTATTCAAATTTTATTATAAATATAGAATAAAAATACTGTAAAAGTCCAGTTATAAGACAAAGTTTATTTAAATTATTAACAGCACAAAAAATAAAATGCACCTCATATTCAATTTATAAAATAAAGATTTATGTTCTATATCAAAATTCTGCCACCATCTTATTTATGGTTCTGTCATCTAAGCATGTAGACTTATAATGAAGATGTTTTTTGTGGTACTGTTTGAATTTGTATATACAGATACTCCTTAACTTATAATTATTTGTACTTACAACTGCAATGTCATTGATAAATTCTGTGATTGGTCAATGCAAAGCTATTACAAATGCATGACAAAGGATTCGAGTCTTTGACCAATGGTCTGATATATAAAAAGTATCCTTTTTTGTGTCTGATTCTTATATTTTATGTTTGTTAAATATAATAAAATGCAGTGTAATAATAAATATTGGTAATAGACAAACTATAAATTTTGGGAATTTTGGACTTAAAACAGCTCTGCCTAACTACTCCAACAACAACACATCAAAGACTACTATATTATAAAATGCTATTTTAAGTTTTGATTGATGTTTATTAAAAATAATTTTATTGATTTTAAAGAAGTTAATGCAATCAAATTTTTCTCGTGATTATTATCTGCATGATGTCCACCATTTTAGATCATATCACATTATCAGTTTTGGAATGGTGGAAATTTTAGATCTCTCTATAAATATATTTTGTAAATTATGTTCAGTATAGAATTTTCATTGTTTATTAAATGTTAAAATAATATTTAACTAACGCATTCTTTTCTAATTTAAGTTTATATAACATGAAATATTATTTTTTAATATTCTTTGTGAATATATGTGCTGCTATTTAAAAAATAAAAATATGTTGATGGACAGCTATGTTGAGGATTGATGCATAATGTAGGCATGGTGTTTTCTGATATTTCCAATAAAGTTTCCATGATCTTTGATGGTTAATAAATCGATATTTGCTAATAAATATGCAAATATTGATAATTATTATGCATGCATCTGGCTCACAAGATTTGCTCTTCTGATGATAACTGAATGATAGGTGTATTTCTTTTTTCATTAACTACAGTGAAATTTCTTTTAAACATTTTATTTTGATTTTTCTTCTTATTTTGGTGATTCTTAAATCTCATCTTATTATTTGAATATCTTATATGCTTTGAATAATGATTACTATTGCAAAAATCCCACCTATTATTACAGTTCCCAACTGGCACAGCAATGATTTGTTTCTTCAAATCAGACAATAAAAAGTTTGTTTTAGTATCTATCATAAATCCATCTGGATTTCAAAGAAGTTACAAAAAGTGAAAAAATCATGAAATATAATAATAATCTTGTATTTTTCACATATTAAAAAATATTTTTTATTATATTAAAATATAAAAACAGAATTACCATCCAGCATATACCGTATTGCATGATGTCCACCATTTTAAATCTCACTGCTTGTTAGTTGGGGCAGCAGTATGTTATAGTTGAAATGGATAGTAAAATTGATTCTATGTTACAGTAAAAATATGTTAAACAAGTGTGCATTAAGCGGAGTATACCTGTATATAGTTTAGAATTAAATAGTTTTAAATTATCTAAATTTTATCTAAATCTAATTAAAAAGCTTAAAAATAAACATAAAAAGAATCAACATAATTTGAGAATTTGTATTGTTTACTCCACTAATTCAGTTCTATTTGTAACCATACTTATAAATTATTTCAGCAGGTCACATTTATAGTGCAAAGAAAAACATTTTTATAATTCCAAAAACATTTCAGTTAGCATACAAGAAATACATTTAAACATAAAAGAATAAGAACATAAATGCTTTAGAACAATAAATTTAAATTCAAATATTAAAAATTTTAAAAGTTCAAAAACCACAGGTAGTCCTTGACTTGTGATGATTCAACTTATGACAGCCAAAAATTATTATTAAAAATTCACTAATTCAACTTTTCTGCCTGCATATACATATATACAGGGTGCCCATTTTGGACCAGGCATTTTTCTCAAAAACTATTGGGTATACGTGAAAACTGTAAAACATGTCATGTTATATTTTCCTTCCTAATTACAATCTGTCATTATTTTTTCTGTGCATCCTCTTACACAGCACATGCTTCAACTTGGTTTTTTTTAATGGAAGTGTATTATTTTTCTAACAGAATCTGATTCCATCAATTTTGTATGCCATTTTCGTGGTAAAATTATTTTCCTGCACCCGATATTTTCAGAGATATTTAGGAATAAAGGAACCATTCAGAAAAGTATAATTTGTTGCCCATGTTTCTATGGACCAGGCATTTTTCTCAAAAACTATCAGGCATACACGAAAACTGTTAAACATGTGTTCAGTTACATTTTCCTTCCTAATTACAGTCTGTCATTGATAATTTTTTCTGTGCATTCTCTTGGGTAGCGTGTGCTTCAACTTGGTTTTTTCGAATGGAAGTGTATTATTTTCCTACACCCGATATTTTCGGAGATATTTAGGAATAAAGGATCCATTCAGAAAGGCATAAGACATGAGCTGCCACACTTGTTAGGAAACCTACAAAACAACATATGGATTCAACAAGATGAATGACCTGCACATAATTCAAGAATTATGTGCAGAGTATTCATCATAATAATTTGATAATGTACAGGGCATTCATCATCATAATTTTGTACAATTCTAGAATTGTACAAAATTATTTACAAGAAACATATGAAGAAAAATGGATCGAAACGTACAGCCCTATAATAAAATGGCCTCCAAGGTCACCGAATCTTATGCCACTTGATTATTAGGGATATATCAAAAATAAGGTGTTTGGTTATCCAAGTCCAGTAACAAATGTTGAAGAACTGCAAACAAGAATTCAAAATGCTTGTAATACAGTTTTTAATGAAACTGTATTACAAGCATTTCGAATTAATAGTGATAATAAATTCATATGAAAACATAGCATATGCTACCAAGTTTGAATTTCAAAGAAGGGTCAAAATTTGTTTGAGAAATAACGGCAGTCATTTCCAACATTTATTATAAAATAATATTTTCTGCATAATTAGTTTTATTTGCCATTGAAAAAAAATATGTGAATATTTTTTATTTATTTAAAAAGATTCCTTTTCAAATTTAATTTTTAAATTTTATGAAAAATAAAAATTTGTTGATAAAATTTGTTTATTGTTTATAACTTTATGATTTTTAATGCAAATAAGTGCAAAATACATAAAAACATCAGAGAATATTACTTTAAGATATTATAAAATTTTACTACTATAAATTATAATATTGCAATACAATAAATAATGATACTAATAATGTGCAACAATATTTTATAAATTAATGTTAATGATAAAAATACAAGCTTTTGTTAATTTATGTCAATAAAAGTTTGGTTTATTTATAATTGGTTAAACTAAACAACAAAGATTTTTGATTATTAATAAATTAACATATTATTTCTGTTTCAATAAATATTAAAATTTTTAATGCTGTTTCTGCTCATCATAACTAATCATATATGAAAATGTACTTTTACATTACACTTTCATGCATTACATATTCAATTTAATTTACAGGTGAAGGTTGAGGATTGAAAAAAATCTTAATGACGGATTTTTTATGCATATTTTGCGTCCCTTTCCAATCAAGGAGATTACTAAGAGACGGGGCCAGTTCCAACCACAGGCTGCACCCTTTATCATCCGCCCCATAAAGGGGGCGGATGATAAAGGACGGGGATCGGCGGGCCGGGCCCAGCACCCAAAAATCTTTTCAAGAATTACTAGACTCGGGACGCGAACCTGGGTCCTCGTGGGTGGCACGCCGACAGCGTTATCACTCGGCCATCCGACAGCCCTTAATGACAGACTCTAATTTAGAAGGAAAATGTAACAGGACACGTTTTTTACAGTTTTCACGTATACCCGATAGTTTTCGAGAAAAATGCTTGGTCTACCGAAACGTAGGCACCCTATATATATCCCATTCAGTCGATTTTATAATGATGGTAAATTTTAAATTTTTATTTGTTAAATTTTTGATAAGTTTGAAGATGGAAAAAGCTGCAATCACTGTTTTATTGTTTATCATATGGCGGTTTAATTGAAACTACCTTAGCTAGTAATCTATAGGGGAAGAGGGGGGATGAAAGTGACAATTTTCAGAAAACAGTGTGTAGGAACTTAGTTTTTGTCAAAAAATGAATATTTTATTAAAATATCTGCCTTTACATTTTCACAAAATGTGTGAGCAGTGAGATACAAATATTCAAAAAAGAAACTGGAAAAAACATTAAATTATAAAAGGAAGTATATTGTCCCTTTCAACCCAACAATGTGGATTGAAAGGGACACTTTATGTGGCTGAAAGGGTTATTGTTCCGTTTCTGCTTCTTACTGAATATTATAGCCTGTGAAATCTAGAGGAAAGCTCAGCCCAAACTCGGTTCGAGCAATTGCAGTATTCTTTGTTGGAGTTGGAAGTTTCAGAACTACGTCACTTAAATGTACATTTGCTTCATCCTTCTTATCAGGCAATATAAAGTTCCCCCTTTTATTTTTAGAAAGAAATTGACATCAAATGTATCATCAAGATACCTCTTCTCTACCTGTGCAACAAAATTGACGATTGATCTTTTTGTGGCAAGTGTAATTAGTAGTAGGGAATAGTACTAGAATAGTAGAATAGTAGTGAATTGTATAGTCACCCTCATCTATGTTTTCTCTGTCAAGATCAAACAATTTATCTACTGACAAAGTTTCTGATAACTCTGATGCTTCATCTGAATTGTGAAAATCCTCATTTTCATTAGATGTTTCATGTTGTTCTGTTGCCAATTTCCGTTTTGTTTTCTTTGCTAATGCTGGCCGTGGTCGGCCGGATTGGCCGCTTGGAAACGCTTCGGCTTTCCACTGGAGGACCCGGGTTCGAGTCTCGGATCTCACCTCTTGAAAATATTTAACATGAGATCCGGGCCCGGCTCATTGATCCCCCTTCTCCACAATCCGGCTGATTCCTCCGCAGAGGTGGGCAACCTGTGGAAGGGCTTGCTTCGCCCCACCATTTAGTACTCTTACTGAGTGGAAAGTGGCGTCATCTGTTGACCAAAAAAACATATTTTGATTCAAAAGCCATTTAATAAGCTTGTAAGATTGCAGCGGGCCATATCGCATTTAAATTTTTTTATATTACATTTTGGAATAAGGATTCAGATATATAGATAGGATAATTAAGAACATTGTGTAATCAAATGAATAATATTAGAAAAATATACAATTACCACATAATTACTTTTAATTATACATATTTTTTTAATTTTATGTCTCTCGATCAATCTTTAACTTTCTATTAAGCGTTAAAAGTCACATTTTCTGTACAGAAACAAAAGCTTAAATTAAAATTTTATAAATTTAAATAGCCATCTATAATTCATAAATTTTAGAAATTTTATTGAAGTTTATTTTATAAAATATTTTATTTTAAATACATTATTTTAATTATCAATTAAAATTAATTATTTCTAGAAACATCCCTGTCAAAGAAGTTATGCTCATTACAAAATAGCAAAAAAGGATGCTATCCTAATAAATTATCTACTCGTATTATTATGGAATCAATGCAAAATCAGTCATGCTTTTCTAACTCAGAATCTATAGATTGTTCTCTTCAACAATTCGAAGGTAAATGAAAAAATTTCTATTTATTGTATTTTTTTAATATTTTATATAATCGCCGAATCAAAAATTTTTGGATCAGAAAATTTAAAAAAATATATCAAAACTGATGAAAGTCGGCAATTTTCGCTCTCAACTTTTATTAAATTAAAAAAGAGCCTGTAGTTTAAACTTTTGGTTTTATTTTATTTAAATACAAACAAAAAATAACAAATCCTTTCTCATGAGCGTAAATGTCAGTAATAATTATGTTGACTGAAAAACATTTATTATCAAAATTAGAAAATGAAAATATTATACTTAAAATATGTGAACATACTCTTGGGATAAAATCATATTTAATGAGATAATATATTAAAATGTTTAAATATGTGTATGCGTTTATTGCTCTAATTCCTTAACTATTAATTAATTCCTTCTTCGCCTTCAGAAAAAACTATAGATGTATTTTCGTATTTTTCTATACTTGTTTTAACATATTTATACATATGTTTCAGTTTGCCAGGGATGATAAAATTTTCCAGTCCACCACTGCGTCATATGATGTTACACTCGCTATGAGATGTCATCACGACATTTTATGTTGGCAAATCAACTGGTAAAATGAAAGGTAAAATTGTTTACGAAAAGTCGAAGGATTACAAATGCTATAATGATTTATATGACAATATTGCCACATAAAATTGTATAACATCACACGCAGTTGTTGTATAACTTCATGAAGACACAAAAATGGCGCCAAAAAACGCAATTGTTAGCTACTTTCAAGATGACAAATAGTGAGTAATATCATTACCGCTGATACATGACGTAATCCTGATCATTCAAGTGATATTCTAAAAGCTATGAGGATAATAAATGAATTATATTGCAAAATTATTTTGTTCAAATTCAGGATGCAATCACAAAATTTCGTGATATCATCAGGACGTAGCATATAAATAATGTTATCATCATATAATATTGATAACTTTCTCTGGTTTTATCTTTAATAAATTGAAAAATTATAAATAGTTTCTACCAATTTTAATTCAGTTTCTCTGATGATAATTTAATATTTCAATAGAAATGAGGTTGAAATGATAAATGAAATCAATATATATAATAATTTTCCAATTAAAAATTCTTTCTAGGATACAATACATTGAAGCTCGATAAAATCATCAAGTTTGTGGTAGGTATATTAAATAATATCACAGAATTTCAAATTTCAATGTTCCTCCAAGTAAATATTTTCAAATCGAACAGCGGAAACACATATGGACTCAAAACTTCGTGAATTTTCTGGAAATTATTAAATGAAAATTGTAAACTTGTAATAAAAATTCGAAATTTGATGCCACTGTTCTGTAAGTTGGCAATGTTGTTGCTAGTAGTGTAAGGATTATTTAATAGGTGGCAAAAGAGTGCAGATTGAAAGCGTTGTCATAGTAGCAGTGTAAATATGGTCGTCTACTTGAGACATGAACCAAAAACGACCAGCACTCTCTTATTAGATTTTTGACACAGTAGGTGTAAAACCTATTGAAATTCATTGTGCAATGAAAGCTAAGTATGGTGCTGCATTGTTTATAACAGTAGCAAGGGTACGAGTGAAATAGAAAATTCACAAATGGCATGACATCTGTAAAACACGTTCCTCGCCCGGATCAAGCACATCGAGTTGTGATGCCGGGGGTATTGCAGCTGCCGAAGCATTAATAAGGGAAAATTGCCGAATGAGTGTGGATGAAATAGCCACAATTCTGGACTTAACATATGATTCAAAACATTACATTACTCATGTGTTCCAGTTTCCTAAAGTGTCGGCAAGTTGGGTACCACGGCAGCTGACAGCAGAGCTGAACAACGACGTGCTGATGTCTGTGAAGAGGTTGTGCGGATCTTTGAACGAAAAGATGATGATTTCCTTACTAAACTTGTTACTGGGGATGAAACATGTGTCCATTACCACATCTCGGAAACAAGAAAAAGCGAGCTTGTAATGGCATAATTCTTCATTCCTGGAAACTATAAAAGTTTCGGACACAGTCATTTGCAATAAGGTTATTATTCTCTTCTGGGACCAAAAAGACGTAATTTTGGAGCACTACACGCCAAAGGGGAACACAATCACTAATGCCTCTTATTCAAATCTGTTGACGAACCATCTTAGATCTGCAATAAAAACAAAGCGGACTGCTGGCTATAGATATCATTTTGCAGCATAACAGTGCTCGGTCTCATATTGCTGGGTAACAATTGCGACTATTGAAGACCTGCATTTTCAGTGTCTGCCATATTCTCCTTACTCACTAGATCTCACCCCAAGTAATTTATCACATGTTTGGGCCGTTCAATGAAGCACTGGGGGAAAGAAGTTCCGATCGTATGGGGAGGTATATCGAGTGGTGCATGACTGGTTGCGAAGCCAACCAAAAGAATTTTTTTCCACAGGAATTCAGGAACTTTGTAAGCGTTGCAGAACTTATATTGAGCGTGGGAGAGATTATATAGAAAAATGATGCAGATGTAATTCTTATTTGCTGAATAAATAATTTCTAAAAATGTTTTTACGATTGTCATTTGACTGACTCACGTATTAAAGAGGAACTGAACGACTGAAAATGTAGAAGAAATCAAAATCAAGTTTTCTCTAATATTTTATACGAGTCGTATATGTTTTCAAACTATGCCCAGAAAACTTTGAGTATCTTTCTCAAGTTTAGAATATATTTATCGAAGATTGTCAAATATAGTTTTGTTGCATATTCTTGATTTATAAGAATCTTTAGTAATTTCTCTAAACTGCATCAGCGTCGAAAAGGTACTCCAAACAGAACTTATAAGCTGTTTTAACAGAAAACATTGTTAATATTAGGAAAAGAAAGAATTAAGAAACATTTTAATAATTTACTATGCAACTTTTAATATCTTTTAAATTTCTATTTATAAAATATTCAGATTATATTTTAAATGTATACATTACATTTATAAGTTTGTTAGAAAGTTATTTCAAATTATAACATACCTCTATTGCGAATTCTTTTGTGATAGCAACGGCATCAAAATAATAAATCCCAATAAGTTTTCCATTTATTCTTTTCATAAATGTTATCACCTGGAAATAATAGAGTTATGCAGAATCATGTTTAAATACTAAACCAGAATATTTAATAGATTCGCTATACCAAAGAAATCTTACTTTTAATAAATCTTCCAGTTTCATAGGATTTATAGAGAACGTGTAAAGCTCATTGATAGGATCCATACTCTGAAATTTGTTTTAACAATTAATTAAAATAACAAATGTTATGTAAATATTGGAGTTTCTTTACATGAATTTCTTTTCTTTCACCTCAATTTTTATCAAATAGCATTTTTATCATACCAAGCTTTTTCACGTTGGAAGAATAAAACAGTTAAATGGATACAATTTAAGTGAATAAAAAGTAATTAACTTACTTTTATTGTTAAATTATGTTATTAAAAGTTTTTTTATGAAAACTTTTAATAGTACAATTTCATTGAATAAAAAATATTACTTACTTTATCTATGATTTTACCGCATTGAAGGCAACCATAACCCAAGAATAAAATTGCAGCTATTCCAATTGAGAAGAAGAACATTCGTTCTGCTGTGTTACCATAAACTGTATAATACATACAACAAGCAATAAAATTCATTAAGGAAACAATAAAGCCTGTGCACAAGCGTCCAAATGTCTGATCTAACAGTTCCATCATTTCAGATAATTCTGCATATTTCTTTTCTTCCGAATATAGGACTATATTCGTATTTGGAAGTTTTCTACAAGTTTTTAACTTCGCTGTAATATTTTCGAATCTTTTCAACAAAAATGAACTAACTAAAACGAATGCAGCCATTAAATTGACTAATAGCGAAATTATCCAATATATTAAAATATAATAGCTCATAGCACAAACTATATATATGTGTCTATTTTTTGGCATTGGTAAAAATGTGAGGGCATGAGCCAAAGAAATGTACTGATTTACAAAAACAACGATCGTAATTATAACAACAAAACGATGAATTTTATCTCTTCTCTTAAATAAATCAGCAATTTCACCATCGAAATTTTCCTGTTGTATTTCTAGTTTAATTTTCTTTGTAAAGAATACATCAGATATAGCGAATACAACGAAAATAGTTAATCCCAGAAGAAATATTTTGGCAAATGTTATACTAGCCGGTGTATCTTTAACATGATAAAGAAAGCCCCCGCACAGTTCAGTACAGGTTTCTTCATCAGCCAAAACAATACGGATAATCAAAATCAATAATAACCAAGCCACTAAGAAAACAAAAATGGAAATTATTCGAAATAATATACTATAATGTATATCGTCATTGCATGCTACAACTTTGTCAAATCCTAAGAATTTCAGCGTAGTGAGAAATGGTCGTAAATAGCAATTTAAGCAAATATCAGAATATTCCATAACTTCAAAGATATCTGCAGAAAAAATTAAACATAAAGTTATTGAGATAGTATTAAATATAATAAAATTATGTAATAAAAACTATTAGCTAATTATATATAACTTGTAAGATATTATATTTCATAAATCTCTAGAAGTTTTTATATAATATTAATATCTTAAATTTTAATGAAATATTTATCAAAATTCAGAAATTTGAACATCATTGTTCCCTTTAAAAATTTCCCAGTTTGCTATAAAAAAATGGATTGAGTAGTGTTTCATCCAATCTTACAAGAATATATTTAGCACAGCAAACTCCAGAGTTTGCCATGAAATAACCACACAAAATAATCAACTTTATTAAAAATATAATAATAAATCATTTGAGTTCTAACTGCTGAATCCTGAATCGATTCTGATTCCAGGATCCAAATATTTTTATGAATCATTATAATTTAAGTCTTCATTGATTGGTAGATTTATTTCAATGTCCAAATAAATATTTTCATATAGGTTTAATTACTAAATATGATTATTTCATAAATAACTTTAGCATTGTTAAAAATAAGAAAATTTGATATATAAATTTTATATTTTAATAATGATAGTATAATGATTGATAATAGTGGCCATCGAAATAGTTTTAGATCGGAATTCCTCCAGTTTAGGAATTTTGAGATAACTTTTTTTTATTTAATAAATATGGATTAAATAAATGAATTAACTGTTGAATTTATAAAGACGAACTAAAAAATAATAAAAAAATAATAAAAAATAAGCTTGCTGTAATGTTTGAAAATCTAGTAATATTTACTCCATCCAGCCAACTTTCAGATTAAGCTGGTAATGTTAGCTGCAACAATGCTACTGATCTGACAAAGAGTATTCTTTGAGACAACTACTTCAGAATCCGTCACTGCATGATCAGGCAGCGATGGATTCTTTGCTCTTTCTGTCCTATTAGAGGTATTGATCAATAACGTTAATAAGACAGCAAGATCAAAGAATTGGAGCAAGGTCTTTATCTCTCTGAACCTGTTATTTAGGTACCAACCTCTAGGTCCGGTGTTTCATTGGGCACACGCTCGTTTCCTAAACATGTGATGATTCATATTTCACATTATTATTTTTCAGGAAATTCAATAAAAAGTATTTGTGGCGTAAATAAGGACTGTAATAAGATTTGATGACAAAGTAACATTTGAAAACAAACAGCTTCCTTTATTAAGAGAGAGATATCTTACAGATTTGGTCCGACAATCATACAGAAGGATAATTATCTTTCTAACAAGAAAACAAATTTCCTTTGACTTCAAGTTCCCGACTTCCGTTATTCTAGGTTAGATTGCTTCGGGGCGTCTCCTTTGTTCTTTCTAATTGACATAAGATTCTTTTCTTCATCTTGCAGATTTAGGCATAGTTATAGTTCAGTTTATATTTCGTATGAGTTCTAGTATTTTTTTAAAATTAATTGAAGAATCTTCGTAATGATTCCTGCGCTTCACTTCCTTGCGGGAATTTCAGATGATTTGATTCACAGTCTGAAACGTTCTTTGAAGTTTTGTACCGACTCTTAATTTGCATACTTGTTTCTTGAAGTTTTGGTAATGATCGCTTCTCATTCTCGGTCTATTGATTTTCTCTCACTCTGACTGACTGACTCTCATTCCCTCTCTGAACTGCTTATTCCCTCTCTGAGTTTTTTCTAACTTTTTAGTCAAGAAGGGGAAAAGAATGATGGAATGTATCCATTTGATTTCCCTTTACAGCAATCGTTCTTTTTTTATATACGTTTTACTCATTCCCAGGCAGAAAACTAATTTATGCTGTCGGCTTTCTCATGTTACTTTACTTCTTATTTACGACCTTATCGTGACAACTGTAATTTATGGTCCTTTCAATTAGATCGTTATTTCTTTTTCTGCTTATTATTCTTTAATCGTGGAGGACAAGATTAGCCGGACCGGCTGGTACGATAAACAATTTCTATCGCTTGTTCATCCAGCTAAGACGTCATTCCAATTATATTCCTTTCATCTTTTTTTCTATGAATAGGTGTACAGCAAACCTTACAGTAGATCCGAATTCCGTGTCTCCACAGTCACGTAGTAAATCTATTGAATACCATATGAAAGATCCGAATTTAATTCCGAGTCCAAACTCCAGTTTTTCAGAATGGATCCATGCCTAGCCCATTGAATTCATGCTTCAGCCTTCCGATTCACCACTTCATGAATATTGATTACCCGTCGGCCGGATTGGCCTCGTGGAAATGCTTCGGCTTTCCACTCTGGAGGACCCGAGTTCGAGTCTCGGGTCCCACATCTTAAAAATATTTATCATGGGGTCCAGGCCAGGACCGTCGATCCCCGTCCTCCACAATCCGGCTGAC
>WUQG02289052.1:0-19590 GCA_011317285.2 Androctonus mauritanicus | reverse complement strand
AATCATTCACATGCATTAAATGTAAAACGAAAACTAATGAGTAAATTGTGTTTCACTGTTCAATGCAAAGAAAAAAACCAAAAAATGTGAAATCCTTGTACTGGTATATTATGCACAAAAAGTACATTTAAATTAGCAGTACTGTGCATTAACAGTAAGATGATTTTTAATGCATAATAATTCAATTTAAATTAAATAGACCCATCTTACTTGTTAAAATTATGACGGACTATTTTATAAGTGGAAACATACTCAACCGCGTCCATGAAACGCTAATGACAGCTGACAAGTACTACTAACAATTGTTATTGTAACAAGGCTACATGCGTGTATAACAAATTAATAAAACGGAAAAATGGAAAGTGCAAGTACCAGTGCAGAGAATACTTAAAATTATTGTACCTTAATATAATAATTTTAATATTAAGGTAAACTACTGTGCATTGGCAAGAGTTATTTTACCGTGTATTATTGGCAACTGTGTACTATAATATAAAAAAATTTCAGCGAAATCTGGGAGGGTGGAGATTGGTCCTCCCCTTGTAAATCACAAAAAGGGGAAAATATATCTTTATCTGAATTAGTTTCATAACTATTAAGGAATAATTTTTCAAAGAAATTTTATTTAAAAAAAATAGTCCCACTACTAGTAAAATAATTATATTTAAATATTACTTGGGCAGTGCAAGAGTATTTTAGTTTTTATTCAAGGTTAGTAGTTCATTATTAACAAAGAAAACCATCATGGAGGAAACTATTAGAATTTAATTTTAAGAAACTGTTGTCTGCTGTTGTTGAGTTTCTAGCCATTTGTTTTGGATACATCATTTTCTCTTTCAGATTGGAGATGATAGAACTTTGAGTACAAATTTTATGACAATCTGTTAACACTTCAAATTCTCACTACTAATTGGTTTTCTATTGCCCAATTTTTTTAACATTGTATTTTTAAACTGGCATGTCAATGCACATCTGGTAACTTTGCATCCTATATATAGAATGTTAAGTTACCAGATGTGCATTAAAATTAAATTATTTATTCAAAAATGTTTTCAATTATCCATGTGGATAGCCAAAAAGCCTTTGAATAAATAATTTATCTTATTTATTTGGTTTATAGTTTACTTTTATTTAATGTAGCTTTATAATATTACAAAAATAAATGTATTTTTACATTTTGAAGAAGAAAAATTAATGCCAATATCTAAAAGTTGTGAGAAAGATAAGAAAAAAAAATATCAAAAAATTAATGAGGTTGACTTTTTTTATAATTTTTCATCAAATTTAACATTTTGAGAAAAATGCTTAATTATATATTAATTTTACATGTTGTATTTTATTCTACTGACTTTACATTTCCCTTGTTGCAAAATTGGTATTTGTGCTTACAAAACTTATTGTGTAATTTACACTTTGGATGCAAACAAAAAAGTTACATTTTGTCAGCTGTTGCAAATTCTCATTAATCAAATGCATATTGAAACACACATTATAACACATTATTATTTTTCTTTTTATTAGGGAATTCTTCACTTTTTGTAAAGAATTTCCTAATTTAATCTTATAAAATATGATTATAGTTATAATAAAATATTATATTTTACTAGGACTGTAATAAATCCTGTATAATAAATTAATATTTGTTAAATCCAGATTAAATTAAATTTTATAGAGATTTTGTGCATTTTAAAATATCTTACCTTATTGTTTATTATTGTTCAGGAAAAAAAAAATTATAAAAAATCCAATTTTTGATTCTAGAGGGCAAAATTTGCTTTAAACTATAATAAAAATGACAGCACCACACATAAGGATAGACTAATCTGAAAATTGCATGGGAAACTCGATAAATATAGTTTTAAACAAATCCATATGACATACATTGCTGGGCAGCAGCAGGAAATTTTAACAGTGATATGATATATGTCCATGGCACCAATGTGTTAACTGAAACCAAAAACCCAATTGAATTATTCATATAAATTTTTCAACAGTTATGTTCCTAATTTGATTCTGGATGGAAAGCAAAAGCACTCTAACTCAGTCAAGCTGATTGAATGTCCTGTGTGCTGTATAGTTTAATTAATTTATTGTTCATAGATGTTTTGCATACTTAACAGTATTTTTATATGAGCAGTAATTTATCTTGTTTTCTAAAATTATAAATTTTACCTCATTTTCTCTCTATTATGAAGGGAAATGTGAGAAAACAGAGCTTTATTTTGTTTCACTTAAAATTTTTAATTTTCTAATTTAGTTTTGTAGTGACATAATAGCAAAACTATGTCAAGTGAGGTGACATTAAACAAGAACTCAATATATAATTAGAATTGAAAACATAAAATAATGAACTTAAGCACTGTAAGCAGGATACTTATTAAATACAATTTAATAACTGAAAATGTTTTTGGCTTGTAAAAAAGTCCTCTTTCATTACAAACAAATTTAAAAAGAATAGCAAATCAAAAAACTAATCAGAAATTCAAATCAAACAGTTGCATTTTCATGATTCTAATTTAGCAATAAGAAAATACAAAATATATAATAGTTAAACTTATAATTAATTAATAATAAATAAAATTCAAAAATAATTATTAAAATACAATTAGATATATTAATAAAAGCATGAGCAATGATATACTTTAGCATTGACTGAAAATGTTTCTTGTTTACAATAAATTATTTTATTTTAGTGCTGTAGCTTGGAGTTCCAACAAAATAATGTTTCGTTCTCTTGAACTAAAATTTTTTTCATATAAAAATTTCAATAATAATTTTTTAATTTTCAGATGTGTCTAATTTTCAAGCATTCTTCAATTTTATGGATACTCGTATTTTAATGCAGAGTTTTTGTGTTTACCATATAAATGCCCCAGGACAAGAAGAAGATGCACCACCTCTTCCAGATGGGTAATTAAAATTTCATCTGTTTTGAAAATTACAAAAATTTAAAATCAGAAATATATAATCAATTAAGCTGTATTTTTCTTATAATAATAATAATAATAATAATAATAATAATAATAATAATAATAATAATAATAATAACAACAACAACAACAATGACATCTCAATACCCAACACACACAACATCCAGGATGCATTCACCCAAAAAATTAGCAAATGCAAAAGATAGTCACAGTACCCATCATTCTATCCACAACAGGAGTAATTTCTCACACTTTACACAAAGCCTCAAAACACTAGATGTACATCCCAGGACATACATAACACTACAAAAGGCATCACTACTCAGTATATGCAACATAGTAAGAAAGTTTCTTAGTGCAGACACAGAAAATTAGTTAAAACACAACTAAAACATCTCAAGTTGCCATGTCTTGACTCTTGTCTGACATAGCACTTTGCTCCGGAATTATTCTGTCCTCACACGATAAACAATAATAATAATAATAATAATTCAATTTACTTATTATACAGTGTGTCCCTTAATGATTGGGATAAAATCAAACCATGAATTTCTTGTATCAAAATAATGAAAATGTTCTTTAATTTTTTGGGCCATGTCCATGTTTATATATATAGGCCTAAAAGCCACATTTAAGAGAAGTATGCATGTTTTTATAGTAACGCATTTTCAAAGATTATAAAGGAAACACATGTTCAATTTCATTTTTAAATTTATTAATTAAACATTATAGTTTAATAATGTTATGCTTTTCCATCTTAGATTGAAATGTCAGTTTTGTTTTTAAATTTACTGTATTAATTAAATGTGTGTTTCCTTTATGATCTTTGAAAAACATTATCATAAAAATGTGCATCATTTTTGACCCTCTGTTTATGTACTTTTTCATTATTTTGATGTTAGAAATTCATGATTTGATTTTTACCCAAACCATTCTGTATATAAGCATTTCTATAAAAAGACTTCAAATTCTAAAGATCTTCAAAGATTTTACTTTTTAAAACTTTGCATCAAATTTGAGTGTATTTTAACTTTATTGTAATTAAATATTAGTCATTTTTTACTGAAAAACACATACTCAATGCAATCATATTGTTTATCATATGTGAATCAGAAATCCTGCACTTTTACTGCTTTGAACAAATTTGTTCTATTTTAGATGTTTTTATAATAGCTAATCACTGCATTATTTTTATATATAATGTAAATGTAATTATGTCCAACATATGCATAAACATGAAATCAATATTTTTGATGACTGACTACATATTTTTAAAATTAAGCAAAAAAAAAAGTCAGTTCATTCAAAAATAGTCATTTACTTCTATGTTAGAAGTGGATGGCATGTGGGTACAATTTTACTTAAACCAAGATGAAACTTGAATTGGTCAAAGGAGAGCAACCAATAGATCAAAGTTCATTAAAGGAACACAGCTTAAATCAATGTAATCTTCAAATGTAAAATTACCAAGGTTCATGTTGTCATTCTAATTACACTGAGTAATATCATTCCTCTGAGACTTAGAAATATCAATGAATCCTATGTTGTTTTACTTTTTATTTTATCATTGTTGTAAACATACTAATGTGAAATATGTCTTATAATAATAATAGAATATTATCACATTATAAGATTTGAAAATTACTCTTGATTGTCAGCAATGTTCTCAATAAGTTTATTTACATTTTACAATTACTTTTTAATGAATAAAAAGTAATTGTAAAATGTAAATAAACTTATCCTATCAGTAGAAATAGCAAAATTAACTTGAATATAGTAACAGAAATTTTATCAGAACATTGTAAAACCAGGCCTTAGTTGTAAATAAAATTATAGATAGTGTACATATGCCACTGATTTACAACTACTTGTGCTTATAATGGTTATATAATAAGAATTTTGTGATTTGTCAGTGAAATTTATATGAATACGAGTCCATGGACAATGGTCTGATATAGCTACACTAATTCTTCGTACTTGCCTTTATACATATACTATACTAAGAAAACAAGCTCTTTGCAAGTACAATTTGGTTTTTTGAGGGACATACGATAGTCCGAAAACGTTTTGCCAAATAAAACCAAATTGTACTTGCAAAGAGCTTGTTTTCTTAGTATAGTATATGGTCTGATATATATAGAAAACATCCTTTTTGCATCTTATCTCTTGTAGTTGTGTGTTCATTAAACTTATGTTGATAAAATGGAGTGTAGTAATAATAATTGGTAGAAGGCTATCCACGAATTTTGGCTTTTTCTAACTTACAACCTCAGAGTTTGAATCAAACCTCATTCTAAATCAAAACTATCCATATTTTTGATGCAATATGAAAGTTTATGAAAAATAATGGTGTGCTAAAGATATAGTTTAATATATAGGGTGTTCCTTATTGGTTGGGATAACATTGTTATTTCTTAATATCAAAATAATGAAAAACGCTCTTTTTTTAAATTTAGGTCCAAAAACATCACATTTTGGAGAAATATGCACATTTTATAATAATCGTTTTTCAAAGATCATAAACAATACAAATGTTTAATTAATAAAATAAATTTAAAAACAAAATTGATATAGTAGTTTAACATTCTTATGTTTTTCCAAAATCTTAGATTGCAATGTTAATTTTGTTTTTAAATTTACCTTATTAAACATGTTTTTGTTAATAATAACTGAAAAATCATATCAATAAAAATGTGTATATTTTTCTTAATACAGCATTTTTTAGCCATGTTTATAAGTACTTTTCATTATTTTGAAGTAAAAAATTTATGGTTTAATTTTCTTCTGAACCATAAGAGTCACACTATATTTGCTCTAAAAAAATGATGATAAGAATACAATTTTATGAAAGGTTTATCTATGTTATTTATTGTTAATGAACAGTTATAATTAATTGGAATGCATAATTTTGCATTAAGAAAATTATTATAAAACAAAGTGTATATTTTTATAGCTACACTTTTCCTGATATGGAGCAGTTAGCAGAAATGATTTTGTCTGTGATGAAATTTTATGGGTAAGAAATTTAAAATTGTATTATTGTAATGATTTCCTTTTTTAATTTTATATTTTAAACAATAATATATGTAGTATAAAAAAATTTTCAATAGTATCTTCAAGATTTTTTGTATTGCTTTTGAAAAATATTCCATTAATTAGAGATTACAATTCTTTTTGTATTAAGTATATATGTAAAATGATAAGCTCTAGTTTTAAAGTGGAAAATGCTTTATTAATAATCACAAACGATATTAACAAATCCATCAACAGATACGTGCAAACCACCATTACCACCCCTGGGACCTCACAATAACAAGTTAACACATACTTATACTCAATTCAATATCACAGAACAATTGAGCCCTTAAACAAGGCATTATTAAAAGATAATAAATTTTTATTGAATAGTCAGCTGCATACCTCATTTCCACAGATTACAGAACATTAAGCTGCCAATACCGCCACTCCAGTATGCTGATGTGTATATATCCCCATCTATAACAACAATCTTGATAGGCTGGAAATATACATTGGTAGTACTATAAGGTCTTTAGACACCCGTTTAAAGAAACATCAAAGCAGTATAGAAAAGGTGACCTTCAACACAGCGCTCATCAAGCAGTTTTACTACTATGATGTCAACATCAATTGGAGATAAGCATGCATTGTCAGAGTGATAAATAAAGCAGAAGATATTAGTATGGCTGAAGCCATTGTTTTTGAGGAATATAATAAGACGCACATCACAAATGATAACCATCCCATTAATATACCATCTCAATGGCTTATTATAACATCTATACTTAACCAACCCCCTATGTACTTTGCTTATTTTATTTATTTTAATTGTATATTATTTGTTACACCTAATGTTCTTAAAACTGGATTATTAATGCTTTTTAATGTGTACATAGACTTAATAATTGTATTTAATTCTTTTTATTCTAAATATTTAAGTTTAAATTTACATAGCATTCTGTATTCTGATTTTAAATGCTGAAGATGACTTTTTGGAGTCGAAAGTACAGTAAGTGTTAATAAAGTATTTTCAACTTTGAACTAGAGCTTATCATTTTATATATATACTTATTTTATAAATGGAAGATTATATATGTTACTTTTTGTACTATTTTAATTAAGCTTTGAAATTATTATATCTTTCCTTATTAGATCACATTAATCCTTTTTATTGCATTTTAAAAGTTTGTAATAAAATTATATCATAACTGAAATGTTTTGTCAAGTAAACCGACATGTAATGTATTAGATTATATTTTAGAAGAAAATGTTTTTTCATGTCACAGAAAAATATAAATTGCCAGTTTACAGCCACTTAACTTATATAAGGATTGTTTTTTGAAACTTACATAAAATTTGACTTGCACTAAGTCTGAAAAATAATTTTTTAAGAAAAATTCTAATTAAAAACTCCTGGGCTAGGTGATTACAATGATTGCATGTATATAACATAATGAAGCCATATTGTTCCCTGAGTGAAAATGAGATACCAACACATGAAACAATACGATATTTAAGATCAGCAAATAATACAAAAAAACATAAATCAAGTATCAATAATATAAAACTTTAATAATGTAAACTAATTTGAATTTATATAACATAAATAACTATTGTATTTGTAGGTAATATTTGAAAAAATTAAAAATTATGAAAAATGTTTTATGTAATGTTGAATTTATATAAGTTGAAGGTGGCTGTATTTTTAAACTAGAATACAGTGATTTCAAATGCAGTTATAGCAAAAATGATGCTCATTCATTATATTGAAATTTTTTATACATTTAGTAAAATAATAATTTTAATAAGCTGTTAAAAAATTTAAATTTTTATTAAGAGTGAATTAAAAGTTGATTAGTAAAATTTTTGCAATTGTAAATACAATAATTATCCTACTACTACAAGTATTTATTATTGTATTTCCAGTTAAATTAGGTTTTTTTTAGCAGTTTTCAAACTTTAAGTTTTGTAATTGTGCTGAACATTATAGTAAATACTTTAAAATAATGAATTCAGATATAAGAAAAGAATCCAAATTTAAGTATTTCAAATTGATTTATTACAATTATAAATAATAAATTATTATTTATAATTTTAATTAAAAATTAATAATTATTTACATTGAAAATATTAAATTTTACTGTATTTTGTAATATAATTAATTATGAAATATGTTTCTTATTTTCTGTGAAATATCTCTATCATAATTATTGCTATATAATTATATATAATTTTTCATTTTATCAATAGACTGAAACATTTTGTGGGATTTGGTGTTGGTGCAGGTGCTAATATACTCTGTAGGTTTGCCGTAAGTATATTTATACAAAAATTATTATTATTATTATTATTATTATTATTATTACATATTTAAGATTTGGTTGTATTTTAAAAAATGAACAGTTTCATAAAAACTAGTTTGTAAATTATTTATATCAAAATATAAACACATGTTTCTTGATTCACAAACATTGTATTTATGAATGTTCATACTTAATAACTTGCCATTTCTTTTTCAAACTTCAAAAAAAATCTTCAACAATTTTTATTAAACAATATGATAGCAGATTACTCTAGCAACTAGTATAATATAAAATTACACAGTTACATAAGGAAATGAAAGCACTAAACAGCAGATAAGAAACTTCACAAACATTTTAATTGCTAACGTTGTTTGTGGAGTTTCTTATCTGCTGTTTAGTGCTTTCATTTTCTTGAAATTTTTAAGGTATTAAAGCAGTAAAAAGTATTGTTATTACACGGTTACCTTAATATATTATGACTGTATTTCAAAATGACAGAAAACTTTTTGATGTAGTCTATTTATAGTTAGAACTTTTTATTTAAATTGGTGAAATTAGTCTAATTATGAAATATATTGCAAAATTCCGTATATAAAGTGCTTTTAGTATTTTTGAGACCTAAATAATAGTATCAGAGTTAAAAATTAGGTTTGTAATTTAATGAATACCTCAAGTCACAAATCTAATAGAAAAAACTCATTGAGGTAATGAATCGTCAGTAATCCTGTCCTGCTGCTAAAAACAGCAAGATTACTGACAATTCATTACCTCAATGAGCTTTTTCTATCGAAGGTCAAAATGTTAAACATACACAGCATTATAAAAATGATTTTTTTGTGTGTAGTGTGTCCCAGAATAAATCTCTCTTAATACTGTCCTTCAATTGAAAAAACTCATTAAAGTATTATTTTAAAGATTATCATCTGCACTATCTAACAACCAACAATTTGTCTAAAAGTAAAAAATATATATATAAATGTATATTTTCTTATATATTTCAAATGATATCCTAGCACCCTAGCATTTTTGTACATTACTAAAAACATCACCTAGTTCTGGTTCTAACAATCCTGAACCAGTTCTTATGAAGCATAGAACTTGAAACATTTCAAACTGAAGTTTAAGAAAAAAATTTAAAAATTGGGTTTAGAACAAATGAATATTTTATGTTTATTAATTCACATTAACAGTTTATAGAATTAAATTTAGTTTATTTTTTACAAAGAAACTATCTAAAAAGTTCATATCTGCCAAATATGCCTATGCCATTACAATATGATGTGGTGGTGATCTCTATATAAGGATTGGCTTATGGCTAATAACTCTATTGATGATGATGATATTCTTGCCATTTTCTTTATCACAATATATGATTACAATAACTTATTATTTTGTCAATTTCCATATTTGAGCCGTTGTTTTTGAAAATGGTTATAAGTCAATTTTTTCATACATTGAGATATTTAAGGGCTTGCATTTGAATCAGTTTAAAAATATTAGCAAATGTTAATCAATTTGGGTAATGTTTTTAAAACTATAAACTTGTTAAATTTTATTATGCAATAATAATAATTAATAAAATTGTTAAAGAAAATAAACAATTATTTTAGCAACAAATGGACTTACACTACTTTCAGTAATAACAAATTATGAAAAATATAAACAATAGCAATTTTAAATTTATATTTTAATTGAAGTTGGCTTTACTGAAATGTATTTTTTAATGTAAAAAATAATAATTAAAATGAACGCATGTAATAAATGAATAATCAAGTTTATTAAGAAATAATTTCAGATATAAAAGAATTTATAAATAATTTACTTTTCATACTTGTTTACTCTAAGATAACTAATAATAATAAACTTACTCATATTTCAATCTTATTTCTCCTTTACACTTAGCGTAGTGAAGTATTCATAATGAATAGGCAGTAAACTCATCATATCTATATATTTCTCTCTTGTTATAAGTCTTGAAGTTGTGTACAGTGATAAAATAATTTGCTAAAATTTTTAGGCCTTTCTCATTTTCAAAATAAATTAAGAACTTTAATTCCAAATGAAGGAGAAAAATAACTTTAATTAATTTGAAAATTCTATTCCTCTTCTCAGTTTCCGTCAATTTTAAGTTAATATTGCTCAAACTACTTTCATCATCTGAATCAAAAATTCCTCTTTTACTAATATTCATGGATCTTATTTCCGTAAATATAGTAGTAAAAAAAATATTCCCATGAAAAAATATATTATTGTATTACTTACCAACATCAGTATCAGACCAAACTGAGATGTTATTGTCTCTCTTATAGATGTCAGAACACATTGTGATAAATATATGAAATATGATTTACCTAGAACTAATTGATTCTTTGCTTTGATAACCATGATATCAAATAATAATCATGTTGAATTTATTAGTTTAAGAAACAAACCAATCACTTGAAGCTTGCAAAAGAAAACTAACCAAAATGAATAAAATGATTTCTCATCACTTCATATGAGCAATAACATCATTATCTAGTTTATGATGTGTTTTTAAGACATTAGCTATTATCTGCTGTAAAAGATGAAGGGCAGTGTACACTGAAGTCATAATAATCAATAATTAATGTGATTAGAAAATTGTTTCAGTTATGATTATTATGAATGGACTTATTCCACTTCCAAAAAAAACATCCTTGCAATAACATTTTACATTTAAACTTCTTTTGATTAATTTATGAGGATATCGTACACCATTGACTATGTGATTTATAAATATAAAAAGAGAATATCTATATCTCGTTAAAACTATTATTAACTCATTTTTTTGCAAAAATGGACTTTACCATTTTCAAAAAAAATGGCTCATTTCTAATTTTCAATCTTACTCAAATTATATAAATTACAATGTTAAGTGACCTGCCAGATATTATCATATGATCTCAGTTGGCATTTCATTAACTTAATACAAAAACAACAGAGTAAAGAATATGTACTTACTGGCTTTACTTGTTTCGTATATTCTTGATTTTAGTATAAAGTCATTTTAAAAACTTCATCTTATTTATTACAAATTTTATATTATAGATGGCTTTTTAATAAAATATTTAAAATTTCATTTCCTTGTTAGTTTTTTGCTACAGATACACATCTAAAAAAATTTAAATATTCAATGACATAATAAATGTTTGCATATATATAGATCTTAGCAAAAAACAAGCAACATCTACTATTAATAAGCTTGGCAACGTTCTTAATCAACCTTTATATATTAAAAAGAGTAAAAAAAAATCATGCAGATAAAATTTAATATTTTAATAGAACAATGATTACTTTAGTTATTTGACTTTTTAGAATAATAATATAAAGACAAGAATATAGAAGACAAAACACAATATCCAATAAGGCTGGAAATAGATGATTTCTAACCATCTAATTTTATTTATTTATTCAATAACTAGACGAAAAGAATGCAGACAAATCCTCTAAGTGGGTAAATTCTTAATTTAGAGAAAATTGTTTTCCAAATATTAAATTTCATATTGAAACATCAACATAGTCTTTATAAAATAATAAATTTGAAATATAATGATTGTTGTGATTTAAGATCGAGAGACAACAAAACTAAACTATATAGAAGCTTATCTATTTCAATCAACATAAAAGATTGAAATAGGTTATTAGATAATAATTATAATTGCACTAAAGCTGTAAAAGCAATATAGAAATAACTTTATTATTAAAATTTTCAGTTTCACCTTCATCAGGTATATAAAGAAATTGAACAGAACATTTTAAATTACAGTTTATATCATTAAATTCATTACTATGGTGACAATATTAAACTTTCACTTACTAAGGATTATAATGTTATTAACTTAAATATTAAAATAACATTCTTAAGTTGTTAATGTGCTCCTATTTATGTTAGTAGTATTAATTGTTATGTTTTGAAATGTGTATATCCATACTGCTGATAGTTCTTCTCTAGTCCTATTATTTAAGATGTTGCTGTGGTTTTCTCCTTATTACTTCATTCATTTCTGGTAAGAACCTATCATTTAGGTTTGAAGTCAGCTTTATAATTTTTGTTCTTTCCCAATCTATTTTCATGTTGTAAAATTCTGCAGATAATGCTGTAACTTTGCTTCTTTTATGTTCTTGTAATCTTTCATTGAGATTTTCTTTTTGTAACTCCAATGTAATGTTGTGCTTGGTTCTGTTGTTGCATACTGACTGGAATCTGATAGATACTTGTTCTATGCTTATTGTCCTAGTAGATCTCCGAGTGCTCCAAAAGAGGAATTAAAGTTATTAATAAACTATAATAAGCAATGTGTTTGTGATAATATATTAATAAAAAAAATTAATAACTAATTTGATCACATATTTTTGCACTAAACTATATTTTAGTGCAAAAATATTTAGTTTTAAACGTGGGCGCAGAATATGGTTTTCAATTATTTTTGCTAAAAATTCATTTTTCAGTTAACTTGCAAAATTCTTTAGAAACAAAAATTTCCAAGAAAATGATTTAAAACATTAACTTATCCTTTTCTTTCCATTTTCATTTCTCATTCAATTCTCTCATTTTTTCAATGTTTTTTAAAACTTGATATCAAAATCCAAGATTATAAAAAAAAAATACTATTGCATAAGTTCATTATTAACACAGCAACAAATTTAAATAATTATGCTATATTTATTAACAGGACAACCTATATAGCAAAGTAAAATAAACACATATTATATATAATGATGATTAATTATTGGATGGAAACATAAAGTGAGATTATAAATTAGAACTTCTTATAAATTGATGATCAGTTCTATTAATTAACATACTTAAATGAAGAGCTTTGAAAATACAGGGTATGGCATAAATCAGTTAACTGCTGTATTATTATTATTATTATTATTATTATTATTATTATTTTTGTCACAGATGTGCAAATTTGTGAAAGAGTGAGGAGACATTTTTTAGGGAATAGTAGAAGAAGAAAATTCACAATCTGCTTTGGTTTCATTATTAATTTTGAAAATATTTTGTTCAACAATTCCTAAATATTCAGTCACCAGGTAGGCAAGCTATTTATACATTAAATAAAAGATTTAAAAAGACAGGTTCAGTAGCCAGTTTACTACGAAGCTATATGAAACTATCAGTGGCTGAATGCTGTTATAAATGTATAGCTAACAATGGGGGTCACTTTAAAAAATTTCTGTAGGACATTGTTGATCTTTTAGATCATGCGTTTCAGTTAGCTGACTTATGTCACATCCTGTATTTTCAAAGAAATCATTTTGTAATTTTTCAATCTAATAAGTTCTGTTATAATAAATACGTCAGGCTATAATCAATAATCAGTCTTTCAGAAAGTACTGTGATAAACATTTTCTTATTGTTTTGGATATGTTAAGGATATCTGGACAAAATATAGTACAAATAGTACATAAATGTATATTGATTTTGCCTAAATAATACAGTTAACTTTCTAGTAAAATACTATTGCAAATTTTATCCAGTTTTACAAAAATACTGCATTGAAACTGTCCAGAAAAAGCAGAAGTTGCTAGTATGTGTAAATGTGTATTTTGACATTTTTCTTTGAGTCATTAACTTTAGCTTATTGTGACCAAAAAATTTATAAACTCAAACTTCAAAAGTAATCTCTGTAGAATCTTGGAAATCTGTGAAAAATTAATCTTTTTCAATAAATAGGCATTTTCAGAATCTATAAAACTATCTGCAGTGTGGGATGAGGATAGCCTGTCAGCAACGATATTAACTTGACAAACTCCAAATGCAATTTTATAATACAGTATAAATATTTGTTAGCACGTTTAACAGGAAAATCCAAAACTATTGTGTGTTCATAACAGTTAATATATTAGGAATATAGATATCCAAATGTTACATGGTTATATATCATATAAAAAATTATTAGAATTTTATATATATTGATTTTAGATACTACTATAGTTTGATATCACTGTACTGTGAGATATTAATAAAGGACTAGATTTTATCATAGTTCTTTATGCACTAAACATTTAAAAACTAGCTATAGTTTTTAAATTATCCCTATCTCATCTCCCATTAATCTTAAATAAATATTCTTTAATGTCTAACTGTTAGATGATCAGATTTTTTTATTTCTGTCCAGGAATTTATTTTGATGTATAAATCCTTATTATTTTTTAAAGATAGGCGTATTTTGGATAAACCCGATGATGATAAAATTGATATTTTGAGATAATTGATTTTGTTTGCTGGAAGGACAAAAAAATAGTTCACGTTTCTTTCGACAAGCTTCCTAATCAGAAATCCACGCTTGGTAAAACAAAAAACTGTCGAGTGTGCTAAAAATTGAAATTTTAGAAGTCTCGGTGTTTTGTTGGGAGGACGGAACTATTCGTCAAAAATTCTTAAACAAATCCCGTTTATGGTAGGGATTAGATTGGTAAAAAAAAAATTTTTTTTCGGTGGTGGTCATAAAATGGCTAATAAACGAATTGAGGATGAAAGGTAAACTGTGAACGAGCTTTAATAAAGATTTTGTATTTTGTCAGTTGGCTCATCCGGATTGCGTGGACGGTCTGTTCCTGATCAATTGCTGCTGCACCCCTTCTAGCTGGACGGAATGGGGTTATCAGAAACTGAACTCCATGTATTTACGTTCGTCCGGCATGACCGCTTCTACCCAGGAATATTTGATGTGGCATCATTTCGGAAAGGCAAGTACCAGTTCAGGTAACCGTTACTTAGAAGATAGGTTTGACTTAATTCTGGTAAAATAGGTAACAGAAGAAAGAAATCATGATCTGATCCAAGTATATCGACAGTACTTTAACAAGTCGATTAACGCCAAGAATCTATCTATGTTCATAGATACCTTTGTCAAGTAAGTATCTTTCCTTTAAACTAAGTGTAGAGTGGTCCCACATTTAACCTGTCTGTTACCATCTCAGGAGAGGAGACCTAGGTATCATCAGGGAGATGGATTTCAACAAGAAGAAAAGTGCCAAGAACTTCAGGTAGGGAGAAAACGAATGAGGGACTTCATTCTCATATTGTTATTGACTGTTTTATAACTCTTCAGTTGCCACGTGCTGCTGTTGGCCGGATCGCTGTCGCCTCATTTGGAAGACACCGTCACCATGAACGGTCGATTGGACCCTTCTAATTCCACTTGGATGAAGGTAAGAAATTGGCGTTGGTGAGTACGAGTAATTACGTTGCGCTAAAGATGATTTAATCCCTTGCAGCTGTCGGATTGCGGCATGGTACTGGAAGAACAACCGGCCAAAGTCAGCGAGGCGCTGCGCCTCTTTCTGCAAGGACTGGGCTATGGTAAGTATGGGGTAGAATAGATTTTTTCATGGAAATTTGTGGCGGGCGGTCGAACTAAACGCGTTAGGTTTAGGTTCGGCCGTTGGCCTCGGGCCTGTATTGGTGCCGAATAATCATAGCCCCATATTAATTGCAGTGAAGCATTTGGTCGACGGATTAGGAAGAGAGGGTCAGTAACTTTAATTAATTACCTTTGCAGCACATGAATGAACCATTTTTAGTAGCCACCACGCTTGGCTAGTGGTAGATGCCTTTTTGTTGCCTAGGTCCGTTCTTGCGCACGGGCCTGAAGATTATTTTAACCCGTTTATTATTTTGTTTGGTTTTGCATGTCATGTGGGGCGGTGCCGCCCCTTTATTTGCTTTCCTGTTTTTCCCCTTTTTGAGTCGCTGCCAGAAATGTACCCAGAAGTTTCGCGGCCTTTTGAATGTATTAAGTTATTCGTGCCTTTCTTGATACCAGTTACTAAAATGTGTGATAATATGAACATTTCTTTTACAAGCACTCAACCAGTTTCGGCGTAAGTCGTCATCGGCCTCATCGTGCGGAGAAGGTAAAAGAATCTAACTTGTTACTAACTTGTTGTTTGGGCTGGATTAACGCTTATCTAACCTTTTGATCGGGCGCTACGGGTTACCCGTATTAAAATTTGAACTCTTACAGTTCCCAGTCTGACTTCTCGCAAGATGACTCAGTCCCGCCAGAATTCTCTGGAGGAAGAAGATGCGAGCGGCAACAAGCGAGAAGTTCACATCGTGGAAAATCCCATTAACCAGCATTCTGTCACCTGCTGAAGGCGGACGGAGGGTGTCTCGAATGCGACTCTTTAGTGGATGGCTCCATTTTCTCCACCGATGACATTTCGTCGATCTGTTCCTTTCTACGTCGACATCTAGAAAGTAAATAGAATTGGAACCCGATAGCCAAATATTTTGGAGGAAAGCGTGGTTTGGTGTTTTTCGGTCCTAGTACTGGAAGACGGAGCCAGAAATCGGATTTTTTTTTTTTGATCTTTGTTGTACCTAGCCCAGTGTTCTTCCCTCCCTCCAAAATTTTCTACGCAGTTTGTCGTTGTGACGTACACGCACCTTCAGCCATCGTCTGCTGTACACTTTTTACTTAATTATTATATATGCATTGGCAAAACTTATTGTTGTACTTTAAGAAAAAATATTGATCATTTGGAGTTATGTAATATTTTTAATATATTCAGTTTTCTTTCGCACCCGTGGTGTGGTATTTTGGCCTCCACTCTGGCACTAACTGGTTAATAAAGCGCTATCACTCTTAGGGAGACACGCCTACGCCATTTTTTTTTCTCGCTGTTCTCTCGAAACTGTTTCCAAATAATATTTACTATCATCTCTTAGGTGATATAGCATTATGACCAGAAACTGCCCTTCAGAGCTCGGATGAAAAACGAGGACAACGAGTTTAGTTGTTCATAAAGTAAAATAAGGGGTCCGTTCTACCCGAAAATATAGACTTTTCGACCATAATAACCCGTGTACACTAGTTAATGAAATTCGGCATCATATACTAAAAAGATTTTAACCTTTCGAAAATAGCACAGGTTCAAACTCTTGAGATTTCCTTGTCAATTGTCGCACCATATTTAGATATGACATTGGACACACAGGCTACGCTGTTGAATGCGATTTTGATGACTTTTCTTCTATCCCTGGTATTTTCAGGTGCCTCTATTACCCAAAGTTAGAAATTTGCTACTTAGGGAATTTCCACTTACCTTTAAGAAATTTTATCATGTTTACTATTACTATGCCACGTTTCCTAGAAAGATGTTCATTTAACAGTTAGCGTGTCACCTATCGATTTTTCGAAAAACTATGGATAACTGTGTATATCTAGCGAATTTTCGGTGTCTAAGAAAATTCGTGTTCCTCATTCCAAGTAGCGGTCCGATTTTTTTAAATATAACATAATGGCGCTAGTAATTATTGGTTGTTCCCTACACAAAACTTGGGAATTCATAGAAATTATTTTACATGAATTTTTCTCCCAATAAATATTTCCATTCCTAAAATGTAACTGGCTTTTTTCATTCTCTACAATTCGCGACTTTTATTTACTTTTTCAAAATTCCATATAATCGCCGAATATTCGTTTCATTAAAATAAAAGAGAGATTTTTTTTTAACCGAAGACATCTGGTGCGCGAAAATTAAAACCGAAAATTTTTTAATAAGAATATTTACGAATGGAAGATAGGAAAATTTATTTGGATGGGGGAAAAAAGATTATACTATGTGGCCTATTTAACGGATTATTGCCAACCAGCCTTGTCACTAGAAAAATTAAAATATATTTTACATTGTTAGTTTTATTGATATCGAAAAAAATCACTGTTTAAATGTATGGATTAAAATCGTACATTCTCAAATATTCAGCTGTGTCACAGTTGGATTAGCTTTTTCCACTCGAAGATTCGGGAACGAAAAATAAAAAAAATCGATCCTAATTTTCAGAATAACAAGAAAAATGATTTCGTATATTATGCCATATATTCTCCACCACCGTCATTGTTATACTTGTATAATTCCTGACATACCTATCGAGACACCATTGGTACTGAAAAGAACCAATGAACTTTTCTCCACTAGCCTTATAGAAGGGGAACAAAATAGTGTCATCGAAATCGTCCCGAGTCCAGTGGCAAATGCTATAAAAATCTATTAAAACATCGAACGGTCCATTTAAAAATAACGTAAAGTTGGACTAAAATTCCATCCAATAGTTTTTCTTCGCAAAACACCTGGAAGTTTAAAGGTGGGCTTTCAAACTGATGTCGTGGCCAGCTGCTGCCATGCCTGGACACTCCTCTAAATTTATAAAAATCCCACGAATAGAAGATATTGAATCTGACAAGTTGGTCAATTATTTAAAAAATGGCCACCTGACTTTTAGCACTCCGAAAATTGTCTTTTAGTCTACTTATTCTCATGATTACGGTGATGGTACTTGGCAGGTTCAGTTTCAGGAAACTAACTTTTAATAGTACTTTAAAGGGTATCAAAGAACAAAAAATGGTATAGTATAAATGTTACAATTCCTTAAATAGGCTAACAAGATATTCGGGATTATTTTTAAATGAGCTTTAATAGATTAAAGTCTCCGTTTTGATTATTCGTTTATAATTAAACCCTACCTATTATTATTTATAATTAATAGGAAAACTTTATTGATGCTAACACACACAACCTTAAAGTTTCAAATTTCTGCCTCCCTCACTAATACAGTATATATATAAAATTCTAATTACTTTGACATGTGTTCAAGTGTTTAAGATCTACATTTTTAGTGTATATAATCTTATTTAGCTAAGATAAGTACCTTCTATATCGACTAATATTGGGGAAAAACAAATTTTAATTCAAATTAAACTAGTTTGCAATCCGAGATGGCCAACTTAATGGATGAAATTCGAGACTTTTCAGCGTACGGTGACTGTGTGTATGTCGCATATTATTTTAAGAAATTTAAATAAAATCTAATATACTAAAAAAAGTGTAAATTATTGAAAAAGTTAAACTTACTATATAAGTTCTGGGCTTGAGAATTTTTCGAATGCGAAGTAGCAAAAATAATCTGAAAATACGAACTTTAATTGCAATAAATGCTAAAACATTCAAAAACGGTTTTGTTGCAGAAATCCGTCGTCTGCTACAAAATCGCCAAAAGTCAATAAGAGCGGAACTAGCGCGCCCTCTGGTTTTATCTTTATGTAAATAACTTCTATTCCGGCTTGTCTAAGGCGGCTGTTTGTATAGAAACTATCAAATGAAAAAATCCAAAGTTTATAATAAATTGTCATGTGTTTACTTATGATTTGATGATGATTGATTTTGTTGGCCATATTTTTATTGTGGTCAAACTGCATTGCTGAGAACGGAACCCGTTTTTTGTGTCTAGAAAATTGATCTGGGGGCATAGCATAGCAGTACCCCCGCCAAGTCGAGCAAGCACGGCAGTACCATCCTTTTCT